>ONZH01009231.1:0-59006 GCA_900303285.1 Rhinella marina | reverse complement strand
GTATATACTGGTAGTCTTAGACTATGCTACCCGATACCCTGAAGCTGTGCCCCTCAGACATACCTCAGCCAAACTAATTGCAAAGGAGCTCTTTCATATGTTTTCCCGGACAGGTATACCCAAAGAGATCCTGACCAACCAGGGGACCCCCTTTATGTCCAAAATTATGAAGGAAATGTGTAAGCTCCTGAGTATCAAGCATTTGAGAACCTCTGTGTATCACCCCCAGACCGATGGCCCGGTCGAGCGGTTTAATAAAACCCTTAAGGGGATGTTAAAGGGAACCTGTCATCTCCGAAACACCCCCTGAACTAGAGTAAGCGTTGTATAGTGTAAGTGATGCTGAATCCGAATATATTTATCCTCATACTCACTTCCATTCTGACGCTGTGCTCCCACAAACCAGCAGTAAAATGCACTCAGTGGACTCCAGTGCTCACTCACATAATGGAGAGGACTCAAAGAAGAGTCCTCTGAATGCATTTTACTGCTGGTTTGTGGGAGCACAGCGTCAGAATGGAAGTGAGTATGAAGATAAAACTTACATATTCGGATTCAGCATCATTTAGACTATACATCTCTTACTCTAGTTCAGGGGGTGTTTCGGAGATGACAGGTTCCATTTAAAAAGAGTGATTAGTAAGGATGGCAAGGATTGGGACTGCTTGCTGCCATATCTCATGTTTGCAATCCGAGAGGTACCCCAATCCTCTACGGGATTCTCTCCATTCGAGTTGGTGTATGGTAGACACCCACAGAGTCTCTTAGATATTGCTAAGGAAACTTGGGAACAGGAACCAACTCCGTACCAGAGCGTTATTGAGCACATTACCCATATGCAAGACCGAATTACGGCGGTGATGCCAATTGTAAAGGAGCATATGGAGCAGGCCCAGTTGGCTTAAGGCCACGTGTATAACAGGAGGGCTCAGCTCAGAACCTTTAGCCCAGGTGATCGGGTGTTAGTGCTTGTGCCCACAGTAGAGAGCAAATTTCTAGCCAAATGGCAGGGACCGTATGAAATAATGTAGAGAGTAGGTTAAGTAAACTACAAGGTTTACCAGCCAGGCAAGAGAAAACCCGAACAGATAGTAACATAGTAACATAGTTTGTAAGGCCAAAAAAAGACATCTGTCCATCCAGTTCAGCCTGTTTTCCTACAAGTTGATCCAGGGGAAGGCAAAAAAAACCCCTGTGAGGTAGAAGCCAATTTTCCTCACTTTAGGGGGAAAAATTCCTTCCCGACTCCAGTCAGGCAATCAGAATAACTCCCTGGATCAACGACCCATCTCTAGTAACTATAACCTGTAATATTATTACCCTCCAGAAATACATCCAGGCCCTTCTTGAACTCTCTTAGTGAACTTACCATCACCACCTCCTCAGGCAGAGAGTTCCATAGTCTCACTGCTCTTACCATAAAGAATCCTCTTCTATGTTTATGTACAAACCTTCCTTCCTCCAGACGCAGAGGATGTCCCCTCGTCACAGTCACAGTCCTCGGGATAAATAGATGATGGGAGAGATCTCTGTACTGACCTCTGATATATTTATACATAGTTATTAGATCTCCCCTCAGTCGTCTTTTTTCTAAAGTGAATAACCCTAATTTTGATAATCTTTCTGGGTACTGTAGTCCACCCATTCCAGTTATTACTTTAGTTGCCCTCCTCTGAACCCTCTCCAGCTCTGCTATGTCTGCCTTGTTCACAGGAGCCCAGAACTGTACACAGTACTCCATATGTGGTCTGACTAGTGATTTGTAAAGTGGCAGGACTATGTTCTCATCACGGGCATCTATGCCTCTTTTGATGCAACCCATTATCTTATTGGCCTTGGCAGCAGCTGTCTGACACTGGTTTCTGCAGCTTAGTTTGCTGTTCACTAAAATTCCTAGGTCCTTTTCCATGTCAGAGTTACCCAATGCTTTACCATTTAGTATGTACTGGTGACTTGCATTATTCCTTCCCATATGCATAACCTTACATTTGTCAGTGTTAAACCTCATCTGCCACTTTTCTGACCAAGCCTCCAGTCTATCCAGATCCTGCTGTAGCAGTGCACTGTCCTCCTCTGTGTTAATTACTTTACACAGTTTAGTGTCATCTGCAAAAATTGATATTTTACTGTGCAAGCTTTCTACAAGATCATTAATAAATATATTGAAGAGAATAGGACCCAATACAGACCCCTGTGGTACCCCACTAGTGACAGTGACCCAATCTGAGTATGTACGGTTAATAACCACCCTCTGTTTTCTATCACTAAGCCAGTTACTTACCCACATACAGACATTTTCTCCCAGGCCAAGCATTCTCATTTTGTTTACTAACCTTTTATGTGGTACCGTGTCAAACGCTTTGGAGAAGTCCAAATATACGACATCCATTGAGTCGCCGCGGTCAAGTCTAGAACTTACCTCCTCATAGAAACTGATTAAATTGGTTTGACATGACCGATCCCTCATGAAGCCATGCTGATATGGAGTTATTTGCTTATTTTCATTGAGGTACTCCAAGATAGCATCTCTCAGAAAACCTTCAAACAGTTTACCCACAACAGAAGTTAAACTTACCGGCCTATAGTTTCCAGGCTCTGTTTTTGGACCCTTTTTGAATATTGGCACCACATTTGCTATGCGCCAATCCTGTGGAACACTCCCCGTCAGTATAGAGTCCTTAAATATCAGAAATAAGGGTCTGTCGATTACATTACTTAATTCTCTTAGGATACGGGGGTGTATGCCATCCGGTCCTGGTGATTTGTCTATTTTAATATTTTTAAGACGTTGCTGCACCTCTTCCTGGGTCAGAGAGGACACTTTTAAAGGGGAATTTACTTTTATACTCTGCATTTCATCTAACATTTTATTTTCCTCAGTGAATACAGTGGAGAAAAAGTTATTTAGTAGCTTCGCTTTCTCCTCATCGCTCTCTGCTACTCCCCCCTCATTACTCTGTAAGGGGCCGACACCTTCAGGTTTATACTTTTTAGTATTTATATAATTGAAGAACATTTTAGGGTTAGTTTTACTCTCTTTGGCGATTAATCTCTCGGTCTCTAGTTTGGCTGTTTTTATGTGTCTTTTACATATTCTATTTTTTTCCTTATAGTTTTTCAATGTTTCCTCACTCCCCTCCTGTTTTAGTGATTTAAATGCTTTTTGTCCTTTATTGCTTTCTTTACAGTTCTATTTATCCACATTGGTTTTTTCTTGTTTCTTATTATTTTATTCCTATATGGTATGTACCTCTCACAATTAGATATTAGGATGCTTTTAAAAATATCCCATTTTGTGGCTGTATTTTTATTTTTGAGGACTTTGTCCCAGTTAGTTAGGCCTATGGCCTCTCTTAGTTGGCTATATCACGTAAATTTGTTAAAATCCTGGAAAGACAAGAGAGACCTTGTCTGCTATAAGTACCCCTAGAGAAGTTAGCGCTAAAGTAGGGGGCATACTGGGCAAGAACTTGCCTGAGGTACAAATAGCTGAGACCCTATCTAGAGCACAAGCACAGGAAACAAAAGAGCTGGTACAGAGGAATACTGATGTATTTTTCGAGTCCCCTGGGCGTACCAATTTAATAGAGCATGACATTGTCACTGAGCCACAGGTACGGGTCAGCCTGAAACCATATCGAATACCTGAAGTTCGTAAGCAGGCCATAACCAAAGAGATCAACGATATGTTAGCCCTTGGGGTCATTGAGGAATCTAAAAGCGCATGGTCAAACCCAATTGTCCTGATTACCAAACCAGACGGTACTATATGATTTTGCAATGACTTTCGTAAGTTAAATGAAATGTCTGAGTTTGATGCATACCCAATGCCAAGAGTAGATGAGTTGATCGAAAGATTGGGAACTGCCAGGTATTTTTCTACTCTCGATTTAACAAAAGGGTACTGGCAGGTACCTCTCACAGAGAGAGCTAGAGAGAAAACAACGTTCGCAACCCCTGATGGTCTCTTTCAGTATGTGACTATGCCTTTTGGATTACATGGACAAAATTCTAAAGCCACATTGCAGGTACGCTTCAGCCTACCTTGACGATATTGTCATTTTCAGTTCTGATTGGGAAAGTCACTTACCGAAGGTCCAAGCTGTGTTAGATTCTCTTAGGACAGCAGGGTTTACTGCTAACCCCAAGAAGTGTGCTTTGGGCCTTGAAGAAGCCCGGTATTTGGGGTACATCATTGGAAGGGGAATGATAAAACCCCAGGTGAATAAGGTGGAGGCTATTCAGAGTTGGCCTCGTCCCGCGAGTAAAAGATAGGTGAGGGCTTTCCTGGGAATTGTGGGGTATTATCGGAGGGTTATACCCAATTTCTCCTCCATTGCGGCTCCCTTGACCGACCTTACCAAGGGAGGAAAATCTGGCTTGATCAAGTGGAATGAAGAAGCTGAGGGGGCATTCCAGGGGTTAAAATCGATCCTCTGTAAGCAACCAGTATTAATCACCCCCAATTATGCAGAAGTATTCATAGTCCAGACTGACGCCTCTGATGTAGGGTTAGGCGCGGTCCTTTCACAGATAGTTGAAGGTGAGGAACATCCTGTCACTTACTTGAGTCGGAAACTCACTCCGGCAGAGAAAAATTACAGTATTGTGGAAAGGGAGTGTTTGGCCATCAAATGGGCCCTGGAGTCTTTACGGTACTACTTGCTGGGCCTACGATTTCGGTGGTGACCGATCACTCTCCTCTCATGTGGATGTCTCAGGCCAAAGAGAGAAATGCCCAAGTCACGACATGGTTCCTCACCTCACAAAATTTCAAATTTAGTGTAGAGAACCGATCCGGAAGGTTGCAGGGGAATGCAGATGCTCTGTCCCGGACACACTGTATGGTGGCAAAAAGTATTCTCCCCTATGAATTTGAACAAAGGGGGAGGATATGTGAGAAGGTGACAGGTAAAATACTGGAGGGTCGCTATATCTCCCCCAGGTTCCTCACGTATGTGTGGTGAGTGAGGTTATAACTAAAGCTGGTCGGTAGCAAAACCTTAGCTGTGAGAAGGCATTTCTATATTAACCCCTTCTCATCCCACAGCAGGAAAGAGCCTTCAGGCACAGGTGGGATCTAGGCCTCATTACAGACCTATAAAGCCTAACCAGACCTGAGTCCTGGGGGTTGACTGTGGAAGAGTGGAGGAGTCAGGTTCGGTCTTCAGACGGTCTGCTGGTGAGAGACCAGAGCTACTGTTGCTGTCATTTCTGCCTTTTTATGTTCCCGTTTTTGCCTGAAGGAAGGCTTGTTTTGTTTGGACTGTGTTTGCTAAAATAAACGAACAGGGCTAAAACTGTTTACACCTGCAATTTTGTGTTTGTCTCT
The DNA here is from genome assembly GCA_900303285.1 of Rhinella marina. Classification (NCBI taxonomy): domain Eukaryota; kingdom Metazoa; phylum Chordata; class Amphibia; order Anura; family Bufonidae; genus Rhinella; species Rhinella marina. Next base: position 53,674 of record ONZH01009231.1, on the reverse strand, counting down.
GACTGTCTGGGTCCGCAGCAGCTACCTCTGAGCGTACATCCCCCCACAATATATATATATATTCACGATTTTCCTAAAAAATAAAATCGTGAGGCTTTCAATTGGCGAATTAATCAAATTAATTTGATTAATCGCCCAGCCCTAATGCCACCATTTTTTGGCACATCACATCACTGAAAAAAGCAGCAGAATCCATTGTTTTTAGAGTTGAGTTTATGAAGTATACACTGTATGTTAATCTTAGTATTAGAGGGGTTGTCCATGTAATTTTTATGTACTTTGTATGTTTCTATCTAGGCAAATGTAAGGGCTTTACAATGCACTGCATCTACAGTGGTTCCTTTCTCAGATTTCACTTAGGGTCACATGACCTATGATGTCAACTTCTCTCCCTGCTCTGATGATGTTTCCTGCACAAGCCTGAGAGAGCAGATATGTGTCTGTACACCAGACATCACTGTGCTGGCCATGCCCCCCCTGCACTGCTGTCCGCCCTCTACCTGGATTCTTCAGAAAACTTTAACCCATTCAGCAGCAGAGAGGGCTGGAGGATTTGCTGAGCAGCTGCAGACAGTGAGGAGACGACTGCTGGGCACGGGGCTGATAGACTGGAGGAGTTTTGTAGAGCATTGCACAGGAACAGGTAGGGGGAAGATCATGTGTGTGTCAGCAGTGTCATTGTACAGCTGGGACTTGTACTCCAACACATAAGTATCCGAGTAATCAGACATTTCACTCAGAGCGGCACTTATAGTCACTCCAGATATTCCAAATATTTATTCAGATTTACAGTGCCATATATATTTTTCATAATTCGGAAAACCTCTTTAAATGTAATTTGTTTTATTTTCAGTTTTGCTGAACAAATCCATATCTTGCAGCATCTTATTTGTTTTGTACTTACAGTATTCCAGTTTGGCTTGTGCACTGGCATGAGCCATTAACCTGAGATACAATGCATTTATTTTGCAACCTAAAAAAAAAAAAAAAAGTACCATATTTTTCGCCCTTTGAAACGCACCGGCACATAAGACGCACCTAGGTTTTAAAGGAGGATAATAAGACAAAAATATTTTTCATTAGACGTCAGATCAGACCTCCAATGTTAATCAGACCTCAGCTCACAGCCCCAATCAGACCCCCAATGTTAATAAGCCCCTCAATAAGACCTCAGATCAGACCCCCAATGTTAATAAGACCCCAATAAGACCTCAGATCAGACCTCTGCTCAGACTTCAATGTGAAGGACCCCCCCATTGAAACCGCAGATCAGCCCCCTCATGCCACAGATCAGCCCCAATGCCTCAGATCAGCCCCCAATGCCTCAGATGACCCCTCTGCCTCATAATGGAACCTCTCATTAGTATTTAACCCATAAGACGCAGGGACATTTTCCTCCTCTTTTGGGGGGGAAAATGCGTCTTATGGGGTGAAAAATATGGTAGTTTTCCCCATCATTCTGCACTCAGTACCCCATGATGATAAAGTGAAAACAGAATGTTCAAAATCTTTGCTAATTTAGTGAAAAGAAAAAACTGAATATTGTATTGAAATAAGTATTCGGACCCTTTACTCAGTACTTAATTGAAGCATCTTAAAGCGGCTATGTCACCAGGAACAACCCTATAAAACCAGACAGACATACTGGCTGGCAGGGCCGGTGTTGGGGGGGGCGGTTGGGGGAAACTGGGCAATTGCCCAGGGCCCCAATCCTCTAAGGAGCCCCCTGCTTCAGATCGCAGTGGGGAATTTCCCAACTTAAGAGTCCCTGCTCTGACTCCATATATGGATGTGTCCATATATGGAGTCAGTGTTATGAACAAGAAAGGGGTGTTCACAAGCATGGTCACTATGCTTGGGGACACCTCAAGACGCTAAAGACATCTATAGGCCGCTCACTGCAGCAAACTAAACCTCATCAGGACTCAATTCATTAAAAAAAATTTTTTTTTATTTTCATCGCAATTTCCTGACCCTGATAAATTTTTTATAGTTATGTCTACGGAGATGTGTGGGGACCCATTTTTTGTGGGACGATCTGTCGTTTTTGACAATACCATTTTGGGGTGTGTATGACTTGATCACTTTTTATTCAATTGTCTTGGGAGATAAAGTGATGCAAAACACGAATCAGCCTTTTTAAACTTTTTTTTTCTGTTACTTCGTTCACCATATGGGCTAATTTTTTAAAAATATTTTAATAGGCGTTTTCGCATGCAGCGATGCCCATCATGCAATTTTTTTATTTCTTTTTATTTTGGGGAATGGGGGTGAGAGAGTTCAGCTTGGCCCCCCCTCCCTTAATGCTCTGTGTGTCTTCTTATGCGGCACAAGGGTCTTTTGGCCCCCTCAGGCTCCTGGGCCCGGTAGCGACTGCTACCTCTGCACCCCCTATAGCTACACCCCTGCTTTCACCACTCCTGACATGTCTGTTTTAATAGCTCCATGCATTCCCCACGTACTAACAATTCTGGAACATCTATTCTTATGGCTCTATGTTGTGCCATTCCTTTATTATTTGCACTAGAAGTTTCGAATGAATTGCTATTTGCCTTCAGTAAAGGAACAGAGGGGAGGTGACCAGTTGGGGGTGTGTACCTGCACAGACTGACTCTAGCCAATCAGTGCTGCCATGTTCAGACTGTGCAGATACACACCCCCAACTTGTTACCTCACCTCTGTTCCCTTACTGAAGACAAATAGCAATTCATTCATAACTTCTAGTGCAAATAATAAAGGAATGGCACAACATACAGACATAAGAATAGAGGATCCAGACTTGTTATTACATGGGGAATGCATGAAGCTATTGAAACAGGCATGTCAGGATTGGTGAAAGGTCCTCTTTAAATAAACCGTTTTTCTGTTATTTTTTTCTCTCTCTCATTTAACCCATAACAAAAAGGCTATGCTAATTGAAGCTGAATGCTGCCACCCTGCATGTCTTGTCCTCTGCACCCAGGATCCTGCTCCCTCTCCTCTCCACTGCCACCCAGCATGTTGAGCTGATGGTGGTGAGGTCCAGTGGAAACTGCTGCTTAGCCAAGTCAGTCGACTGGCCACTTGCTACTGCTGTAAGAGAAGAGGAAGAGAGAAGGAGGATTACTGGCCCTCTGGTCTTCCTGAGTCAGCACTGCTATCCCCTGGGACTCCTGGACTGTCTATACCTGAAGTTCCTGGGTAAGTGATAGCCAGGATATGAAGCGGAGCTCAGGGGCTTACATATGAATGACATATGACTATAGCATACAGACAAAAGAAAGGTAATGTTTCAATCACCATGATGAGCCCTACCAGCCAGATGTCTAGTTTAATAGGTTAGATCCTGGTTACAGAGCTACTTTAAATAGACACCTTTGGCAACAAGTACAGCCTCAACTCTTCTTGGGTAAGATGCCACAAGTTTTGCACATTTGGATTTGGGAATTTTCAGCCATTCCTCTCTGCACAACATCTAGTAACATAGTTTATAAGGCTGAAAAAAGACATCTGTCCATCCATTTCAGCAAGTTGATCAAAAGGAAGGCAAAAAAAACACTGTGAGGTAGAAGCCAATTTTTCTCACTTTAGGAGAAAAAAAATTCCCTCCCGACTCCAATCAGGCAATCAGAATTACTCCCTGGATCAACGACCCATCTCTAGTAACTATATCCTGTAATATTATTACACTCCAGAAATACTTCCAGGCCCGTCTTGAACTCTTTTAGTGAACTCACCATCACCACCTCTTCAGGCAGAGAGTTCCATAGTCTCACTGCTCTTACTGTAAAGAATCCTCTTCTATGTTTGTGTACAAACTTCTTTCCTCCAGATGCAGAGGATGTCCTCTCGTCACAGTCACAGTCCTGGGATGAATAGATCATGGGAGAGATCTCTGTACTGACCCCTGATATATTTAAAGTTATTAGATCTCCCCTGAGTCATCTTTTTTCTAAAGTGAATAACCCTAATTTTGAGAATCTTTCTGGGTACTGTAGTCCACCCATTCCAGTTATTACTTTAGTTGCCCTCCTCTGAACCCTTTCAGCTCTGCTATGTCTGCCTTGTTTTTTTTTAAATTGTCATTTTTATAAACATTTTAAATTTTACAACAACAAATATAAAACCCCAAGACCCACCGCCCCATCCCTTAGTCCCATGATGCAGTCCTTCCGCTCCAATCCAGCAGAGTAATCATCCACAAAGTAATAAAAAAATAAAAAATAAAAAAAACCTACATATACACATCGTCACCTCATGTATATATATCCACAGTAGCTTCCCTCCACGTCCTCCATTAATGTACATACATGAACCACATGTCTCCAGCATAGTAAGCACACTAAGTAGGAAGTACAGTTCTCCACAATGAAACATTTGTGTCCCACATAGTATTCAGAGAATCGCCAACCACGTAGCCAGGCAAACACAACGAGGGATACTCGAATCTCCCTCACACCAGACCCAGTCTATATCTCTGCAGTTCCCTAGATGCCAGTCCAGAGGAGTCAATCCAAGGAGACCATAACTTATCAAATTTAGACAGGGCTCCCCTCTTCCTGTACACCCCCCTCTCCAAATTAAGTAACCAGTTAATCTTGGCTATATATTCGGTTCTACTGGGGCTACTCTCATCCAGCCAATGTTGGGCAATCAATTTACGAGCCATATATAGCATTCTAGCTATTGCCACTTTACCAGGCTCCGTAGTTGACAGATCCTCCACATAGCCCAATACACAGACAAATGGGGTTACATCCAGCGTAACGGCATATACAGAGTTAATCAGTTGTATAACAGCTTGCCAAAAGCCCTCCGGAGCCGAGCACGACCACAGCATGTGTAGCATCCCCGCACGCTCCTCACTACACCGAGGACATTTTGAATCGGGGCGGAGTCCTATCTCACATAGAAACTGAGGGGTTCTATAAACCCGGTGTATGACATATAAATGTGACAATCTATGAGCCTCACTGAGTGAGAGCTGTGGGATTCTAAATAATATTTCTTGCCAGTGATTTTCTTCCAGAGGTCCGACATCCGCCTCCCACCTTTCCCTGCTTCTCACCGGATAATCCCGCAAAACCAGATCCAGTAGAGCCTGATAGAGCAGGGAAATAATTCCTGAGGAGGAACGTCTCCGTTCTATAAGAGCTATAATCTTATTCTGCTGCACGGTGCATGTCAGACTGCCGTCGTGGTCAGCTCGGAAGGCATGGCGCAACTGCAGGTACCTATAAAAGTCAGACGCTGGTAAATCAAAGTCCGCCTGAAGTCGTTCATAAGTTTTCAAAAGATTATTATCCAAAAGTTGGCAAACTCTAGTAATGCCTCTGCAACGTCATCCCCCCATACCCTGCAAAGAACTCATCTGTGGCAACCTCTGGGAGTCCCATATTGGGGTATATTGAGTGACACCTGTTATACCTTGCAGATCTCTCACCTTCCACCATGTCTTATGTAATAGGAGTAGTGTGGGTAATTCCCGACCTGACACCTTAAGCTTGTCTGCTTCATAGATGTTAGCCACCGACAAGAATCTGCACAATAGTTTAGTTTGAGGATCCCCCTGTCCCTCCTCACCCCCCCGTATGTGCTGAAGCTGAGCGGACAAGAAGTAGACCCAGGGATTCGAAAGGGCCAATCCCCCATCCGTCTTACTCCTCTGCAGTGTTTCTAGACGCAGCCGGGCCGGACGCCCTCGCCAAATGAGTTCCCTGAACAGTCTATTAGCGGAGTGGAATAATCTAAGGGGCAACCACACAGGAGAGTTGTGTAGCAGGTAGAGTAGCTGCGGCATCCAAATCATTTTAATAAGATTAACCCGCCCCACAACCGACAACGGCAGCTTAGACCAGGCATGAGACTTCTGCTTAAATCTACCTAAAAGGGGGGACAGGTTCAGTTTCTCATACTCTGTGAGTTTCCTGGACACCACCACCCCTAAGTACTTAAACTCACAACAACAAAGATATGGGCCGGTATGAGTCTGTGAGGAAGGGATCTTTACGCGGTTTAGGTAGAACAATAATAATAGCTTCCTGCATAGACGCCGGGAGTGAACCTGTCTCAGAGGCTGCCTGGTAGACCGTCAGCAGCTGAGGCAGTAGAACATCTCCAAACCTCTTATATATCTCCACTGGAAGCCCGTCAGTACCCGGGGCCTTATTGTTAGCCATACAGGACACTGCTTCCTCTATTTCTAACAACTGCAGCGGACCATTAAGATATTCCCTATCAGCATCCGACAGCACAGGCAGGGATATTCCCTGTATATAGGATAGCACTCGTCCCTACTGCAGACCAGATGGGACCTATATAGATCAGCATAGTAGGTACCAAAGACAGACACTATCAATTGAGTGTCCGAGACTTCTACACCATCCATCCCCCGCAAGGCAGAAACATATGCCGATGCCGATTGGGCCCTAGCTACAAGAGCTAGCAGGTGACCCGCCTTCTCCCCCTCATCATAATACTTCTGTCTCTGAAAGGATTGTTTAGTACGAGCCGTTTCCACCACATGCGAGTTATATGCATCCTGAGCCTCCTTCCAGACAGACAGCGACACCTGGTCGCCCTTCTCCACATAGCATGACTCTGTGACCTCTACTCTGTCTCTAAGAAACTCCCCAAATTGCCTACTTTTAAGTTTAACCCTACTAATTCCCTGAATGAGCGCCCCCTGGAGGCAAGCCTTCATGGCGTCCCACACCACCCCACTGGCTGCAAAGCCTGTATTCAGACTGAAGTACTCCTGTACTGTATTACTGATGTACGGACAGTCAATCACCTGTAACCAGAAGGAGTTAAACATCCACAACCGTCCAGAAGGGGGCACCACAGGGGAGGACGACAGCCGCAAGAATAAAGGGGAATGGTCCGACAGAGCCCTAGGTAGGTATTTCACTTCTGTCACCTGTCTGCTCACAAACTCGGTTCCCAGAGCCAAATCTATGCGAGATAAAGCCTCATGTGAACCAGTATAGCAGGAAAACTGTTGCACTGTGGGATTACGGACACGCCACAAGTCTATTAGAGACAGTTCCTCCAACAATCTGCCAAAGGTAGACACCGGACTACCAGCATCCGACTGCCTCCCCCCATATCGATCCCAGTAAGGATGGATAGTGTTATTGAAGTCCCCCACTATAATAACAGGTACATCAGGATGATTATCAATAAATGCTAGGGCACCCTGTAGCGCCACACTACTGTAAGGTGGGGGTATATATAGTGATATTAGTAAGTACTCCTGTGTAAAGATTGTACAGTGTAAGCAGATAAAGCGACCCTCAGGGTCCACGCTAGAGGAGTGCATCTGGAAAGGAATAGATTTATGTACCAGAATGCTGACCCCCCTAGAGTGGCTGGACAGTGTCGAGTGATAGGACTCATCCACGATCTGTGGAAAGCACGTGCTCCCTCCTCTGTAAAGTGAGTCTCCTGCAGACACACAATAGCGGGGAAGTGAGGGCGAAGATAATCCAGCACAGCAAAGCGCTTTGCCGGATCACCCAGGCCACGCACATTCCAACTCACTATATTAAATACACCAGCCATACTGAGACATTAAAGACATGGGTCGACTGAGGACGTGGCAGGGTACGCACCTCCTAAGTAGACATAGCCACATGGCGACATAATGCACATATTTAAAGTAGATGTTACATGTATATGGCATCAAAAGGGACAAAACCAAAAAATACCCCATGGAAAAAAAAACAGCAACAGAACAAAAAAACAAACAAAACAAGATTTTTAGCCTGCGTAACAGCCTGTAGCAGGCCGAGGCACCAGTCCTCCTTTAAACCGGATGTGAAAGACATCAAACAAAACCAGCCATGTCATCTAGGCGAGACTACAACCCACATTAATGAAAGGATACTGATGCTCCGTGGGTAGTCCAACAGCAGAACTTAAAGAGGGACAGCGTCCCCAACAGACACTCAGTGCAAACCGAGGGCGCAGACTTGGAACAAATGGAAGGTCTTCATCTCTCCTCCTGACGCAGTTGTCGCTCATGTTGGTCGATCCAAGCAGCCGCATCTTTCGGTGCCGTGAAGAAATGAACGGATCCCAAGGCCGCCACACGTAGTCGCGCCGGGTAGAACATGGAATAGGACACTTGCAAGGAGCGAAGTCGCCGATTGACATCCACATACTGGCTCCTCTTCTTTTGGACCTCCGAAGAAAAGTCCTGAAAAAACGCAATTCTCTGCCCATTGAGAGTAATATCAGGGCGATTTTTGGCCGCACGCAGGATAATATCCCGGTCTTTATAATGAAGCAACTTAATCAGGACAGGACGCGGGGGTGCCCCAGGCGGCAACGGTCTAGTAGGAACCCGATGCGCCCGTTCCACAGCATACAATGGGGACAGCACATCTGCTCCAAACACCTCCTTCAGCCAATTCTCAAAGTAGGACGTAGGATCCTGTCCTTCCACTTTTTCAGGGACCCCTAAGAGTCGTATGTTGTTACGTCTGAGGCGATTTTCCAGATCATCGGCTTTAGCCATCAATGCAGAAATCTGTTGCTCATGGATACGGGACGTTCTGGTCAGGGGAGGTAATTTATCCTCCACCTCACTGACATGGCTCTCCACCTCCACCATTCTTTCATTAACTTTCTGTATGTCGTGCCTTATAAAGGAGACCTCCTGCTTCAGGGACCCCATCTGCTGTTGCAACGCTGTCAGCGCCACTCCACATTGTGCGACAGCTCTGAAAACGTCCTTTAATGTGGGCTCTTCACCCTGGGGTACATGTATTTCCCCCTCCATCATGGCGATGTCTCCACTGCCCCTGCCACTGCACTCTCCCCATCTGATGCTTCTCCTAAAGCTGCCTCTCCTCTCACTCTAACAACCTCCTCAGGATACACCTCGTCCTCCCTATAAAGCTGCTGTGGCTCCTGCATCTTCTGAGGTGCCCTGGGTCCCTCCGGCGCTCGCGCCACCGCTTGTGCACTCCCCGCTTTTCCAAACCTCTTCACTGCTGGAAGCGTGCCGGCGCCATCTTGTGCGCCACGTTCCACACACACCGCCGCCTCCTTTGCCTTTTTTCCAGCTCCTCCGGCCATGGGACCGCCACCAAACTGACCTGGGCAGGAAGGGAGACTCCTCCGACAGCAGCCACTGTACTGTTCCCGGCTTACAATGTCCCACGGAGCGGGCTAGGTACAGATGATAGCGGGAGCTCGCGCTTGTAGCTGCCGCTTCACATCCCGTCAGGCCACGCCCCCTCCTGTCTGCCTTGTTCACAGGAGCCCAGAACTGTACACAGTACTCCATGTGTGGTCTGACTAGTGATTTGTAAAGTGGCAGGACTATGTTCTCATCGTGGGCATCTATGCCCCTTTTGATGCAACCCATTATCTTATTGATCTTGGCAGCAGCTGTCTGACACTGGTTTCTACAGCTTAGTTTGCTGTTCACTAAAATTCCTAGGTCGTTTTCCATGTCAGTGTTACCCAGTGTTTTACCATTTAGTATGTACTGGTGACTTGCATTATTCCTCCCCATGTGCATAACCTTCCATTTGTCAGTGTTAAACCTCATCTGCCACTATTCTGTCCAAGCCTCCAATATATACAGATCCATCTGTAGCAGTATACTGTCCCCTTCCATGTTAATTACTTTACACATTCAAACAGCACTCCGGTATCAATTGCAATTTCAGGGGTTTATTCAGCCAGTTAAGTGCACATCAGTATGACGTTTCGGGCTTACATCATTATTGCACCCTTTTTTAAGCTGGTGTACACTTGTAGACAAGAGAAAATAAAACACATTGTGACAACAGAAATATACAAATAATCAATTAAATGGATGCATGATTAGTGGGTGGACACAATTCTGAATATAGTATAACATGCTTATTAGAAAATTAGGAGAAACATGATTATATATAAGTAATTCATCAATAAATCCATGGTTCTAAATGCTGTGTAGACACTCATGTCAAGTTTAGACACTCATTAAATATCAATTCCCACATAATCATATTGTTATAATTGTTTTACAGGACCAGGTAAGTATCATATGACTGGTATCAAATTGTCACAAGGTAAGTGGTTGACATGATGGAATAACGTGGCTAACAGCAGTGGCTAAGTTAATTTACTACCTGAAGAGATACCATTGTTTTATATTGAATATATTCATCTGTATCCATTTTTTCTTGATTTACAGGGCTGTGGACGTCCAGTATCGGGTGGAAACACCCGGGAAGCACAATCAATGCTCCTCATTATACCTCTTCCTTAGATTCTTCTCTTATGCCTGAAATACGATCTGTGCCTACATATCTCTTCCTTATATATGCCTAATATATACGTTGAACCTAAGGCATATGTTGAATCCCTTGCCCTCGTCCAGTTCATTCCTGCCAGTTGGACCTGATTTAAATTATTTGGGATATACTTATATCTGAAATCATTGTTTTCTATTCTTGCCCTGGTCCAAGATGGCCACCATACCTTTAGCATATAATGCACATGCGCCACGTCTTCCACTACCAATGCCCTTTCTCAAGATGGCCGCCACATTTCCCGATGTCAAGTGCACATGCGTGGGCCCCCAAGATGTTGATCACTACATCACCTTGCTGTATCAAGGTGCAGAACTCCCATACCGCCCTGTGAGCTTCCCGCCTCCTCTGGGCAACTCAGAGCACTCTGTCACTCCTTCCTTTCCTGGTTAAAATATCGCTAACCCATGTTCATTCACATGGTGGCCAGCATTTGGAAGCGCAAGTGCATGCTGTGTTGAGTGCTGCTCCTCATACCTCCATTTGTCTTGGAATAATTTATGCTGCCATGTTACCTTGTTAGTTCATCCTTGGCCTGTATTGGCCCTCAGGTTATAGTTATATTTATATGGCTGTAATATGACCCTCCAGTGCTGCTGTTAGCCACGTTATTCCACCCTAAATATGTCAACCACTTACCTTGTGACAATTTGATACCAGTCATATGATACTTACCTGGCCCTGTAAAATAATTATAACAATATGATTATGTGGGAATTAATATTTAATGAGTGTCTAAACTTGACATGAGTATCTAAACAACATTTAGAACCATGGATTTATTGATGAATTACTTATATACAATCATGTTTCTCCTAATTTTCTAATAATCATGTATCATCTAGTTATATTCAGAATTTCATCCACCCACTAATCATGCATCCATTTATTGATTATTTGTACATTTCTGTTGTCACAATGTGTTTTATTTTCTCTTGTCTACATGTGTACACCAACTTGAAAAAGGGCGTCCACCGCGCATGCACGGCCCGGCTCCCATTCATTTCTATGAGCGGAGCGGGACCTGCGCCTGGTGGTGGTCAGACCCACGGAAACCCGGGGTCCTCCAGGCACAGCGCTCCCCGCTCCGTTCTGGATATAGGTGCGGGTCCCAGCGGTGGGACCCGCACCTATAAGACAATGGGGGCATATCCTAGCGATATGCCCCCATTGTCTAAGATGAGAATACCCCTTTAATAACCACCCTCTGTTTTCTATCACTGAGCCAGTTACTTACCCACATACAGACATTTTCTCTCAGCCCAAGCATTCTCATTTTATGTACTAACCTTTTATGTGGTACCATATCAAATGCTTTGGAGAAGTCCAGATATACGACATCCATTGATTCGCCGTGGTCAAGTCTAGAACTTACCTCCTCATACAAGCTAATTAAAATAGTTTGACATGACCAATCCCTCATGAAGCCATGCTGATATGGAGTTATTTGCTTATTTTCATTGAGGTACTCCAAGATAGCATCTCTTAGAAAACCTTCAAACTGTTTAACCTCTCAATCAAATAAATATAACAAAAACTGAGGTCAGGACAATAACCAACATATGTTGTCGGTTATTGTCCTGACCTCAGTTTTTGTTATATTTATTCATTTTTTTTCTTTTTCCTTATGTTTCTCCTGGTCCTACAGCGACTTGGGGGTGGTTAAACCTTTGAGTGGGTATGTTACTTCATCCCCTCTGTGGCATTAGTATATAATTATTCTCTGATATTATTTTCATTGGTACAGGCTTACCAACCTTTGTGTTATGTACATGTATTTCCATCTTTTGTGAAAGTTTGGCCCAGTGGGAGCTCCAGAGCACTTTGTATCAGGTTTTTATTATAATTATCTCTGTACTTTGCTCCATTCAGCTTTCCCTTAACCGTGACAATTCTTCCTGCTCCAGCCACTGAAAAACATCCCCAAAACATTATGCTGCCACCACCATGATTTCCTTCAGGCATGATGGTTAGAATTGAGGCCAAAATGTTCAATCAGTTTGAGAGTCCTTTATTTGTTTTTTTTTTCAAATTCCAGGGGGCCTTTTCAGGATAAGCTTCTTTCTGGTTACACTGCCATTGAGCCCAGATTGATTGAGCTCTGCAGTGACAGTTAACCTTCTGGAAGTATACTGCATCTGCACATAGTATTGTTAGAGCTTAGCCAGAATGACCATTGGGTTCTCAGTTGCCTCTCTTACAAAGGCCCTTTTCCTCAATTCCCCAACTTCATCCATTTTAGAATTATGGAGATCACTCTGCTGTTAGGAACTTTCAGTGCGGCAGTATCCTGTGCTCTTTTCTACCTATGTGCATCCACATAGTCCTGTGTCTGAGCTCTACAAGCAGTTATTTCCTTCTCATGGCTTGGTTTTTGCTCTAGTATGCATTGTTAACTGTGAGACCTTATATAGACAGGACTGTGTCTTTCCAAATCCTGTCGAGATCTCTGTGACTGGACTGTCATTAGACAGCTGAGGTCACAGTAAGTATCCTGGAGACCAGCCCAAGGTGTTACGTTGATCCCTTGCATTGGAAAGGGAATATGTTGTCAGGGGAGTGCTCTTCATGTGAGAGCCCCCCCATGCTGGCTGTAAAATTTTAAATGTGAGCCTGCAGTCTGTGAATTGCCATATTATTTTTCCTATAAGAGGCACTCCACCTCCCCAAAAAAGTGTGTCTTATAGGGTGAATACTAATGAGGGCTTCCATTATCTAAGCACTCATTAGTACAGTAGGACTGGCAATGGTGAATACAGCTCCCCTTGTGCTGGCTGTACTCACCGCTCCCTGATCTTCTTCCATTGGCGCTGCATGCTGTGCTGTGACCTGGACACAGCATTAAGACATAGACGCCCTCTGTGACCTCACACCGTGTGATGATGGGTCACAGCATGCCATAGCAGTAAGAGTACTGGAGTGGAGTGGCGGCAGCGGAATCTGGAGCAGGAGAGGTGAGTAAGATTATTTTCTGCTATAAGGTCTGATTCAGGACCCGACTAGAGGGACAGCCATACTGGACTTAGTATTAACCAATAGACCTGACAAAGCAATAGATGTGCAGGTTGGGGGACACCTGGGAAATAGTGACCATAAAATAATAACCTTCCAATTGTCATTCAAAAGAGTGTTTCTTCAGGGAAGAACAAAAATACCATACCAAACTTCAAAAAAGCGAACTTTAGCCAACTAAGAGAGGCCATAGGCCTAACTAACTGGGACAAAGTCCTCAAAAATGAAAATACAGCCACAAAATGGGATATTTTTAAAAGCATCCTAATATCTAATTGTGAGCGGTACATACCTTATGGGAATAAAGGGTTAGGAACAAGATAAAAACAATGTGGATAAATAGAACTGTAAAGAAAGCAATAAATGACAAAAAGAACGCATTTAAATCACTAAAACAGGAGGGGAGCAAGGAGGAATTAAAAATCTATAAGAAATAGAATACAGTGGGGAAAAAAGTATTTAGTCAGCCACCAATTGGGCAAGTTCTCCCACTTAAAAAGATGAGGCTATTGTAATTGACATCTTAGGTAGACCTCAACTATGAGAGACAAAATGAGAAAACAAATCCAGAAAATCACATTGTCTGATTTCTAAAGAATTTATTTTCAAATTATGGTGGAAAATAAGTATTTGGTCACCTACAAACAAGCAAGATTTCTGGAACTCACAGACATGTAACTTCTTCTTTAAGAGGCTCCTCTGTCCTCCACTCATTACCGGTAGTAATGGCACCTGTTTGAACTTGTTATCAGTATAAAAGACACCTGTCCACAACCTGCACCAGGCTGGGAAGACAGAATCTGCAATAGGCAAGCAGCTTGGTGTGAAGAAATCAACTGTGGGAGCAATAATTAGAAAATGGAAGACATACAAGACCACTGATAATCTCCCTCGATCAGGGGCTCCACACAAGATCTCACCCCGTGGGGTCAAAATGATCACAAGAACTGTGAGCAAAAATCCCAGAACCACACTGGGGGAGCTAGTGAATGACTTGCAGAAAGCTGGGACCAACGTAACAAAGGCTACTGTCAGTAACACACTATGCCGCCAGGGACTCAGATCCTTCAGTGCCAGACATGTCCCCCTTCTTAAGCCAGTACATATCCAGGCCCATCTGAAGTTTGCTAGAGAGCATTTGTATGTTCCAGAAGAGTATTGGGAGAATGTCATATGGTCAGATGAAACCAAAGTAGAACTGTTTGGTAGAAACACAACTTGTCGTGTTTGGAGGAGAGTGAATGCTGAGTTGCATGGGGGTGGCAACATCATGCTTTGGGGCTGTTTCTCTGCAAAGGGACCAGGGCGACTGATCCATGTACATGAAAGAATGAATGGGGCCATGTATCGTGAGATTTTGAGTGCAAACCTCCTTCCATCAGCAAGGACATTGAAGATAAAACGTGGCTGGGTCCTTCAGCATGACAATGATCCAAAGCACACCGCCAGGGCAACGAAGGAGTGGCTTCATAAGAAGCATTTCAAGGTCCTGGAGTGGCCTAGCCAGTCTCCAGATCTCAACCCCATAGAAAACCTTTGGAGGGAGTTGAAAGTCCGTGTGCTGCCCAGCGACAGCCCCAAAACATCACTGCTCTAGAGGAGATCTGCATGGAGGATTGGGCCAACATACCAGCAACAGTGTGTGCCAATCTTGTGAAGACTTACAGAAAACGTTTGACCTCTGTCATTGCCAACAAAGGATATATAACAAAATATCGAGATGAACTTTTGTTATTGACCAAATACTTATTTTCCACCATAATTTGCAAATAAATTCTTTAAAAATCAGACAATGTGATTTTCTGGATTTGTTTTCTCATTTTGTCTCTCATAGTTGAGGTCTACCTATGATGTCAATTACAGGCCTCTTTCATCTTTTTAACTGGGAGAACTAAATACTAAATACTTTTTTTCCCCACTGTATGTAAAAGTCAAGTAAAAGCAGCCAAACTAGAGACCGAGAGATTAATCTCCAAAAAGAGTAAAACTAACCCTAAAATGTTCTTCAATTATATAAATGGTAAAAAATATAAACCTGAGGGTGTCGGCCCCTTACAGAGTAATGAGGGGGGAGTTGCAGAGAGCGATGAGGAGAAAGCAAAGCTACTAAATATTTTTTTTCTCCACTGTATTGACTAAGGAAAATAAACTGTCAGATGAAATACAGAATATAAAAGTAAATTTCCCATTAAAAGTACCCTGTCTGACCCAGGAAAAAGTACAGCGGCGCCTTAAAAAGATTAAAATAGACAAATCACAAGGACCAGATGGTATACACCCCCGTATCCTAAGAGAATTAAGTAATGTCATAGCCAGACCCTTATTTTTGATATTTTAGGACTCTATACTGACAGGTTCTGGTTCTGTGTTCTACAGGATTAGCAAATGTGGTGCCAATATTCAAAAAGGGTCCAAAAACAGACACCGGAAACTATAGGCCGGTAAGTTTAACATCTGTCGTGGGTAAACTGTTTGAAGGTTTTCTAAGAGATGCTATCTTGGAGTACCTCAATGAAAATAAGCAAATAACTCCATATCACCATGTCTTCACGAAGGATCGGTCATGTCAAACCAATTTAATCAGTTTGTATGGGGAGGTAAGTTCTAGACTTGACCGCGGCGAATCAATGGATGTTGTATATCTCGACTTCTCCAAAGCATTTGACACTGTACCGCATAAAAGGTTAGTATATAAAATGAGAAGGCTTGGACTGGGAGAAAATGTCTGTATGTGGGTAAGTAACTGGCTCAGTGATAGAAAACAGAGCGTGGTTATTAACGGTACATACTCAGATTGGGTCACTGTCACTAGTGGGGTACCACAGAGGTCAGTAGTGGGCCCTATTCTCTTCAATATATTTATTAATGATCTTGTAGAAGGCTTGCACAGTAAAATATAAATTTTTGCAGATGACGCTAAACTGTGTAAAGTAATTAACACAGAAGAGGACAGTACACTGCTACAGATGGATCTGGATAGATTGGTGGCTTGGGCAGAGAAGTGGCAGATGAGGTTTAACACTGACAAATGTAAGGTTATGCACATAGGAAGGAATAATGCAAGTCACCAGTACATACTAAATGGTGAAACACTGGGTAACACTGACATGGAAAAGGACCTAGGAATTTTAGTGAACAACAAACTAAGCTGCGGAAACCAGTGTCAGACAGCTGCTGCCAAGGCCAATAAGATAATGGGTTGCATCAAAAGGGGCATAGATGCCTGTGATGAGAACATAGTCCTGCCACTTTATAAATCACTAGTCAGACCACACATGGAGTACTGTGTACAGTTCTGGGCTCCTGTGAACAAGGCAGACATAGCAGAGCTGGAGAGGGTTCAGAGGAGGGCAACTAAAGTAATAACTGGAATGGGTGGACTACAGTACCCAGAAAGATTCTCAAAATTAGGGTTATTTACTTTAGAAAAAAGACAACTGAGGGGAGATCTAATAACTATGTATAAATATATCAGGGGTCAGTACAGAGATCTCTTCCATGATCTATTTATCCCCAGGACTGTGACGAGGGGACATCCTCTGCGTCTGGAGGAAAGAAGGTTTGTACACGGACATAGAAGAGGATTCTTTACTGTAAGAGCAGTGAGACTATGGAACTCTCTGCCTGAGGAAGTGGTTCACTAAAAAGTTCAAGAGGGGCCTGGATGTATTTCTGGATGGTAATAATATTACAGGTTATAGTTACTAGAGAGGGATCGTTGATCCAAGGAGTAATTCTGATTGCCTGATTGGAGTCGGGAAGGAATTTTTTTCCCCTAAAGTGGGGAAAATTGGCTTCTACCTCACAGGGGTTTTTGCCTTCCTCTGGATCAACTTGCAGGATAACAGGCTGAACTGGATGGACAGATGTCTTTTTTTCGGCCTCATAAACTATGTTACTATGTTACTATGAAGTGTTAACATTGATGGTTTAATTGCCACATATGAGGTCTAATTAACATTAGGGGTCTGAGTTGAGGTCTGATTAACATTGGGGGTCTGATCTGAGGTCTGAATAATATTGGGGGTCTGATTTGAAGTCTGATGAAAAATATTATTTTTTTCTTATTTTCCTTCTGTAAAACCTAGGTGCGTTTTATGAACAGGTGCATCTTATAGGGCAAAAAATATTGTAATTCACATTTTTTCATTAAAGAATGATCGCTAATCAAACAGAAAAAAATGAAAAAAAAAAAGAATAAAAATTAATAAAAACATGAATAAAAGTGAGATAAATTAAAAAATGTTATTGCTGTTACTAGTTTTAACAGTGTTATAGTAGACTACTTACACACATACGAACATCCCCCCCCTCTTTTCCATTAATAAAAAAAATAAAATAAAAAAATTATAGGGGGTACTATCTCTGCTTGGGGAGAGTTCCTTAATCAGCATGAGGAGGCATATAAGTCATACATGGTCCTGTGGAATTCTGGGAAGAAAGGGATTCAAATAAGCTCTTAACAAGCTCTGCCTCTAATGCCACCATATGTAAGACTGCTATCCTATAAGTCAATTTTTGACCCTTTAACTAGGCCTTGAGACATGACTTGGATAATAAATATTCCAGCACCTCAGCTGCAGACAGCTGTTTTAGGGTAATTACCCCTGACCAGTGCAGAGCAGAGAGTACTGGCTTAAATGGGTGAGAGGCTTGAGTCAGGATTTGTGAGGATTTGGGGGATACTAGCTCTCCTTGAGGAGAATTCCCAAAATTGTCTTCCCAGAATAGGCCATACATTTGAGGATGTTTTGAGTAAAACATACAAACACATGCTTAAACCAAAAGCTGAAGATAAGTACCTTAGGGGGTCAACATAAAAGTCACTTTGAAGGAATTTCTAATGTTTTGGCGCAGTACAACACCTGTACTGGCAGTATGGTGCCATCGACGCAGCAATAGAAGAATAGGCCGCCAAAATCCAAAATGCTTGAGTCCTTTTTTTCAGAGGGTCCTTCCAACCCTTAGATAAATTAGACAAATAGCATCTATCTTCATGGTACAGTACAGTAATGGTTTTGTTTTGAAATCTTTTGTAACTGAAAAAAAAAATTATACGAAAAGAATAGACTTTTTTTCATAATGTGCACAGTTTATCCTTCAATATTTTTTAAACTATTATATCTGTCATCTAATGGCACAAAAGAGAGGTCTAAGGTATCTAGTAAAAAAAATATAGGACACACAAGACTATAAGACGCACACCAGGTTTAGACAACAGAAAATCAGAAAAAAAATATTTTCTAGGTCTTCTTTGGGAATGTGGTTTACTGGTGTTATACTGAAGTGGAGGCATTCAAGGTCAGTAACTTTAGGGTGCAGCGTAGGCATCCATCAAAATAAATGTGTTTCTATTGCTCTTTTCTGACCGGCAATTCTTCTTGTTCTGCTAGATTATTTTTAAATATTTGTCTGGTACCGACACAGCCCTGCTATATACACACAGCGCTGCCATACACACATACAGCTCTGCTAAACACACATTTCCGTTACATACATACAGGTCTGCTACACACATATAGCTCTGTTACACAAATTCAGTTCCATTCCATACTTATAGATCTGACACACCCACACAGTTCTGTTACACACATACAGCCCTATCACACCTATACTTGCTCTACTACACCCATACAGCACTGCTACACACATACAGCTCTGTTACAAACACACAAACTTACCATCTTAAAGGGGTTCTCCAGGAATTAGGAAAATAAAAATAAGTAAATATTACCTTATTCTAAATATATTCCCAAATACCTTTCATTAGTTATAATGGCTCGTTTAGTCTGTGGAGCGATCATCAGGAAAAATAAAATGGCTGCCATCCTATTAGTGTACACACAAAACCTGTCCTAATCACACAGCAGGACACTGAGGTAAAGAGCTGCCTCATCCTCTTCTCTTCTCTACTTGTCAGGGATTATGGTCCTGGATACAGTTTAATATGATCTTCAGCTGAATCTTTGTGGGAATGGAAGT
The DNA here is from genome assembly GCA_900303285.1 of Rhinella marina. Classification (NCBI taxonomy): domain Eukaryota; kingdom Metazoa; phylum Chordata; class Amphibia; order Anura; family Bufonidae; genus Rhinella; species Rhinella marina. The sequence continues at coordinate 34,388 of ONZH01009231.1, read as the reverse complement.
CATGAGGAGACATGAAGTACAGAGAGGACAGACTGTGGTAATGGAGACTGCATACAAGAGTTGCTGCTCATCAGCCACATCCCCACCTCCTCTCTGTACTTCATGTCTCCTCATGACCTTCATTCCCACAGAGATTCAGCTAAACATCTTATCATCTGTATTCAGGATCATAATCCCTGACAAGCAGAGAGGAGGATGAGGCAGCTCTTTACTTCAGAGCACTGAGGTAACTTGTCCTTCTGTGTGATTAGGACAGGTTTTGTATGTACTACTAGGACGGCGGCCATTTTATTTCTCCTGATGATTGCTCACTAGACAAAATGAGCCACTATAACTAATGAAAGGTATTTGGGAATATATTTATAATTAAGTAATATTTACGTATTTTAATTTTCTTAATTCCCGGAGAACCCCTTTAAGCAAAAACTCACATTCCCTTGCACTAGTGCTGGCTGTATAGTCTTCCTGCTCCTGGGCTCCTCCCATCATCAAAGTTACTTAAAGGGGTTATTTGAGTAATGGAAAAAAAAACATTATAAAACTCATCAGGACTGACAGATACATTAGTTAAGCTTGATTTCTTGAAAAAAAAATACTTACACCTTTACATAATTCTGTTACACATGCTTTGTTTACATGCTGCAGCAAAGCTGTGGGGGCGTGTAACAACAGTCCTTCAGCTCTCCCCCATGAATAATTGTGGGTGTGAATAATCTGCCTTTCCCGCCCCCTGCACTGCTTTTTCTGCACAACCTAACCTTGCATACAAACACAGTCACATGATCATCTCCTAGCTCACACAGGCAGAAGACCTTCACTACACATGTATACATCACACGCTGCCGCACACACGTCACACGCTGCCCCACACACATCACATGCTGCCCCTCACACGCTGCCCCCACACGCTGCCCCACACACATCACATGCTGCCCCACACACACATCACACGCTGCCCCCACACACACGTCACACGCTGCCCCACGCTGTCCCACACACATCACACGTTACCTTACACACACATTAAACACTGCCCCCACACACACATCACACGCTGCCCCACAGACATCACACGCCCCACAGACATCACCTCGCACATCACATGCTGCCCCCAACACATCACACACTGCCCCACACACATCACATGCTGCACCTCAACACATCAGACGCTGACCCCCACACTTCACATACTTCCCCACACACATCATACGCTGCACCTCACACATCACATGCTTCCCCGCACGCTGTACCACACACATCACACACTGCCCCACACATACCACACGCTGAACCTCACACATCACATGCTGACCCCATGCATCACACGCTGCCCCACATGCTGTACCACACACATCACACGCTGCCCCACACACATCACACGCTGCCCCACACACACACATCACACGCTGCTCCACACACACACATCACACGCTGCCCCACACACATCACATTACCCCACATTACATGCTTCCCGTCACGCTGCACCACATACATCACATGCTGCCCCACACACATCACACGCTGCACCACACACATCATACGCTGCACCACACACATCATGCGCTGCCCCACACACATACACGCTGCATCACACACATCACACACTGCCCACACACACATCACACGCTGCCACACACACATCACACACTGCCCCACACACACACATCACACGCTGGCCCACACACACATCACACACTGCCCCACACACACACATCACACTCTGCCCCCCCACACGGCACACATTGCCTTACACACACATCACACGCAGCACCTCACACATCACACGCTGCCCCACACACATCACATGCTGCACCTCACACATCACACGCTGACCCCCACACTTCACATAACTGCCCCACACACATCATACGCTGCACCTCACACGTCGCACATTGCCTTACACACACATCACATGCTGCACCTCACACATCATACTCTGCCCCACACACATCATACGCTGCCCCACACACATCATACGCTTCACCACACACATCACATGCTGCTTCACACACATCACACGCTGCACCACACACATTACATGCTGCCCCACACATCACATGCTGCCCCACACGCTGCAACGCACACATATCACACGCTGCCCCACACACATCACACGCTGCCTCTCACGCTGCCCCACACACATCACACGCTGCCACACACATCACATGCTGCCTCACACACATCACACGCTGCACCACACACATTACATGCTGCCACACACATCACACGCTGCCCCACACGCTGCAACACACACACATCACTCGCTGCCCCACACACATCACACGCTGCTCCACATGGTGTACCACACACATTACACGCTGCACCACACACATCACATGCTTTACCACACACATCACACGCTGCCCCACATGCTGCATCACACACATCACACAGAAAATGGTCTAAATTTAAGACAGCAAGGAAGCTGTCTTACATTTAGAAGTGGAGGTGGATCCGCCGAAGTTATTTAGAGGCCGACGCCTCTTCATAACTCTGTCGAATCCACCGCCAGCTATAGTGGATATTAAGACCGGCGCTTAATAAATGATCCCCGTTGTTTATAGTGAAAAATTGGACTGGTAAGTAAGGGGGTAAACACTTTGGTAATGAAGTGGTTAACCCCTTCAATCCCGGGCCTGTTTTCACCTTCCTGGCCAGGCCATTTTTTGCTAATCTGACATGTGTCACTTTATGTGGTAATAACTTTGGAACGCTTTTACTTATCCAGGTCATTCTGAGATTTTTTTCTTGTCACATATTGTGCTTCACAACAGTAGTAAATTTGTGGCAAAATATTTCATTTTTATTTATAAAAAATACCAAATTTAGCAAAAATTTTGAAAAATTTGCAAATTTCCAAATTTCAATTTCTCTACTTTCAAAATATCTCCAAAATAGTTATTATTCTACATTTCTCATATGTCTACTTTATGTTGGCATGATGTGTTATAAATGTCATTTTACTTTTTTAGAATGTGAGAAAGCTTAGAAGTTTAGAAGCCACTTTTCAAAGATTCAACAAAATTTACAAACCCATTTTTTTAAGCACCAATTCAGATATAAAGTAATTTGAGGGGCTTACATAATGGAACCCACTCATAAATGACCCCATTTTAGAAACTACACCCCTCAAATTATTTAAAACTGACGTTACAAACTTTGTTAACCCTTTAGATGTTCTATAAGAATTAAAGGAAAATGGAGGCGAAATTTCAAAATTTCATTTTTATGCAGATTTTTCATGTTAATCAATTTTTTTTTGCAACACAACAAGAGTTAACAGCAAACTAAACCTCAATATACATTGTTCTGATTCTGCAGTTTACAGAAATACCCCAGAAATACTCCTTATGTGGTGGTAAACGTCTCTATGGGTTTGTGGCAGTGGTCAGAAGGAAAGGAGCGCCATACGGATTTTGGAGACAGATTTTGCTAGAATGGTTTTTAGGCACCATTTTGTAATTGAGAGACCCTGACGTACCCCTAGAGTGGAAACCCTCAAAAAGTGACCCTATTTTGGAAACTACACCCTTCAAAGAATATATTAAGGGGGTACTGACCACTTTGACCCCCTAAGCGTTTTACAGAATTTGGAAACACTTGGCTGTGAAAATGAAGAGTTTCATTTCTTCCAATAAAATGTTGCTTTAGCCCCAAACTTTTCATTTTCACAAGGGGTAAAAGGAAAAAAGCACCCCATAATTTGTTACCCATTTTCTCCTGAATACGACAACACCCCATATGTGGTGGTAAACTTCTGTGGGGGCACATGGCAAGACTCAGAACGGAAGGAGTGCCATATGGATTTTGCAGCACAGATTTTGATTGGTTTGCGGGAGCTATTGATTTTTATTTTTTTGAGTTATTGTCTTATGTGGGGGCTCATTTTTTGTGGGATGAGGTGACGTTTTCATTGGTACCATTTTGGGGTACATAAGACTTTTTGATCGCTTGGTATTACACTTTTTGTGAGTCAAGGTGAAAAAAATAGCTGTTTTGGCATAGTTTTTTTCGAAAATTTTTTTACAGCATTCACCTGAAGGGGCAAATCATGTGATATTTTTATAGAGCAGGTTGTTACGGACGCGGCAATACCCAATATGTCTAAAATTTTTACTTTTGTTAAGTTTTACGCAGTAAATAAATTTTTGAACAGAATTAAATCTTGTTTTTGTGTTGCTGGCGATTGTCTTAGGTAGGGTCTCATTTGCGGGACGAGATGACGGTTCGATTGGTACCATTTTGGGGTACATACGCCTTTTTGATCGCCTGCTATTACACTTTTTGTGAGGCAAGGTGACCAAAAAATGGCTGTTTTGGCATAATTTTTTTAAAATTTTTTTAACAGAGTTCACCTGAGGGGATATTTAATATGATATTTTTATAGAGCAGGTTGTTATGGACGCGGCGATACCCAATATGTCTACCATTTTTACTTTTGTTAAGTTTTACACATTAGATGCATTTTTGAACAGATTTAAATCTTGTTTTTGTGCTGCCATTTTCAGAGAGCCATATTTTTTTATTTTTTGGGCGATTGTCTTAGTTAGGGTATCAATTTCTGCGGGATGAGATGACAGTTCGATTGGTACCTTTTTGGGGTAAATACGCCTTTTTGATCGCCTGCTATTACACTTTTTGTGAAAGTAGGTGACCAATGGCTGTTTTGTCATAGTTTTTTTTTTAAATTTTTTACAGCGTTCATCTGAGGGGAAATATAATCTGATATTTTTATATAGCAAGTTGTTACGGACGCGGCGATACCCAATATGTCTACCATTTTTACTTTTGTTAAGTTTTACACATTAGTTTTTGAACAGAATTAAATCTTGTTTTTGTGCTGCCATTTTCAGAGAGCCATATTTTTTTTATTTTTTGGGCGATTGTCTTAGGTAGGGTATCAATTTCTGCGGGACAAGATGACGGTTTGATTGGTATCATTTTGGGGTACATACGCTTTTTTGTTTGCGTGTTATTACACTTTTTGTGAGACAAGAGGGAAAAAAATGGCTGTTTTGGCCTAGTTTTAAATTTTTTTTTATACAGAATTCACCTGGGGGGCCATTTCATGTAATATTTTTATAAAGCAGGTTGTTACAGACGCGGCAATACCCAATATGTCTAACATTTTTATTTTTGGTAAGTTTTACACATTAGATGCATTTTTGAACAAAATAAAATCTTTTTTTGTTTTGCCATTTTCTGAGAGCCATATTTTTTTTATTTTTAGGGCGATTGTCTTAGGTAGGGTATCATTTTTTGCGGGAGCTGGTCGATACGGACGCGGCGATACCTAATATGTCTATTTTTCTTTTTTTCTCTATTTTTTACAATTTTTTTTAACTTTATTTTGTGAAAAGGAGGCTTTTTTTTAACTTGAAACTTTTTTTTGTAAAACTTTTTTTTTAATTTTACTTTCTTTTTTTTTTTTTTTACACTTTTTTAACTTTTGGGGGTCTGATCCCCTTTACAATGAATTACAATACATCTGTATTGTAATGCATTGGCTGTAAGTGTATTACTCAATGTAATACACATACAGCCTTCTGCCTGTGAGATCCAGGGGGCTGGATCTCACAGGCTTCCGTAGATGGCAGCCGGATGCCTAAGGAAGGCATCCGGCTGCCATCCAAGCCATCGGGTCCTCGTCACAGCAGCGCGGGGACCCGATGGCATCCCTGCACATGCCGCACACCTCATGTTTCGCGGTCAGCGTGAACCGCGGCACATGAAGGGTTAATGCGCCGGCATCGATGTTTTCACCGATGTCGGCGCATTCATCAGGAGTCCGGCAAGTGGGCACAGCCGGACCCCTGCCGCTGATCGTGCGTGCGCAGCTCCTGCACCCGCCCGATCAGCGCGCCATAGTACTACGGCGCTGGGCATCAAGCCCCTTCACACAGCCCCGTACTATTACGGCGCTGGGCATGAAGGGGTTAAAGAGGACCTGTTTGTTTTTAGTATCTAATTGTACAAAAAAAATTCTGGAGCTTTGTGTCTTACAAATCTGCAACATTTGGTTTGTTATTCCCCCGAGAAATGAAACTGGCAACTGAGACTAAACTATTTTTTACAGGTAACAATTTAATACAGTTCAATTGCTTAAACTGCACTTTAATGTGTCACTTGAATAGGAACTAAGCTGCAGCATGCTGGCAAGGCTAATACTCAGTGGAGGCTGGAGAACGACTGTGAACGGGTCCGCATCTATTACGCAATTTTGTGGAATAGATGTGGCCCTGTTCACTTCAATGGCTGGCACGGGATCTTGCCGAGCCGCGGCTCCACAAGAAGATAGAACATGTCCTATTCTTGTTCACAATAGCGGACAAGAATAGGCATTTTCAACGGGGTGCCCAGCTGCGTGGTTCCGCAAATTGCGGAACACACGCCGGTCTGCATCCGTGGCATTGCGGATCCGCATTTTTGCGGATCCGCAATACTACGGCCGTCTGAAGGGCCCCTAGCTATACTGCCCCACCAGTTAATGTAACATAACCATTATTTTACTTTCAGTACAATAACCACATTTTACTTTTATAATTATTCTTTAGAGTGGTGCAAAAATTAAGGCATTCCTTTTCAAAATGATGCAAACATAAAGTAGACATATAGTGAATGTAAATAACTTTTTTATGAGGTGTCACTATCTGTGTTAAAAGATATAAATTCAAATTTAGAAAATAACAAACTTTTCCTAATTTTCCATAAATTTTGGATTTTTTAAATAAATAAAGGTAGAATATATTGACTCATTTAACTTGAACATAAAGTATGTTGTGTCACAAGAAAAGAGCTGGTGGGTATAGCTCTGATCTGCTGCACACAGAAAGTAAAGAAGAATCTGTACTGACCTAAACTGATGTGAATAAAGCTTTTGAACTGAGACATAAACTGTATTTAGGCAGTCTTTTGTGTCTCTCAACCAGTCTATCTCAATAAGCCACCCCTCACTTTTCCCCTTCCTTCTTTGCTGACTTGTGTATACTGTGTGTATATATATGTGTGTGTATATATATATATATATATCTCTTAATAATATAAAAATGAGTTTCTGTCTGTCTGTTCTCTATGCGCGACCAAACTACTGGACCGATTTTCACCAAATTCGGCACACAGGTACATCAGGTGTCCGGGAAGGTTTTAGACCAGGTCTCATCTCTCTAGGACGTACCGTTCCCGAGATATTCCCAAAATATGATCTCCATTAGCCAACATTACAACTGGGAGCTTTGGTTTTAAACTCCAACTGCCATTCTCTGCAAAGGCACAGGGAGGGCAGGTTTCCATAACAACCAGGTAATTATCAGCAGCTGAGGATCTCATCCATTTCTATTTACTGACACTGTTAAAGGTATTCCGGTTACCATAAATATAACTTATGTGTTTTTCTATTACTACAGTTCAGTAGTAATAAAAGATGTTTTGCTCCACTGCTGCCTATTGCGTGGGCTCATAAATAAGCATAGTATTGACCTTTAATTCAGGCCACCCTAAAAGAAGTACTTAAAACCCCCGCCCCAGGTCTCACTAAGCCACACCCCCAACTATGTCAGGCCACACCCCCTTTCACTCCGCAGCCAACAGAGATTGAAAAAATAAAGGTAAAAATCAACTTCTGTCAGCTGCAGGGATGGGTGGGAGGTTGACTTTCTTTCTGCAACAACACACACAAACATTAAATAAAATAGATTAAATCCACCCATGCGAAGCGTCTTGCTAATCCACGCCCCCGACCCTGTCAGGTCACGCCCCCTCCCACTCCGCAGCCAATGGGAATTTAAAAAATGAAGGTAAAAATAAACTTCTGTTTGCTGCAGGGGTGGGAGGGTGAATTTCTCTCTGCAACGACACACAAAAATTTTAGATGAAATAGACTGATTATAGACTACAACCGTTCGAAGCCTCTTGCTAAGCCAGGCCCCGTCTCTGTCAGGTCACGCCCCCTCTCACTCCGCAGCCATTCTGCAACGACACACAGAAACATTAAATGAAATAGATTAAATGCACCTATGCGAAGCGCTTTGCTAAGCCACGCCCCGACTCTGTAAGGCCACGCCCCCTGCCACTCCGCAGCCAACAGGGATTGAAAAAATAAAGGTAAAAATCAACTTCTGTCAGCTGCAGGGATGGGTGGGAGGTTGACTTTCTTTCTGCAACGACACACAGAAGCATTAAATGAAATAGATTAAATACATCCATGTGAAGCGTCTTGCTAATCCACGCCCCCGACTCTGTCAGGTCACGCCCCCTCCCACTCCGCAGCCAACGGGGATTGAAAAAATAAAGGTAAAAATAAACTTCTGTTTGCTGCAGGGGTGGGAGGGTGAATTTCTCTCTGCAACGACACACAAAAATTTTAGATAAAATAGACTAATTATAGACTACAACTGTTCGAATCGTCTTGCTAAGTCACGCCCCCAACTCTGTCAGACCACGCCCCCTCCCACTCTGCAGCCATTCTGCAACGACACACAGAAACATTAAATGAAATAGATTAAATCACCTATGCGAAGCGCTTTGCTAAGCCACACCCCCAACTCTGTCAGGTCATGCCCCCTCCCACTCCGCAGCCAACAGGAATTGAAAGAATGAAGGGAAAAATAAACTTCTGTCAGCTGCAGGGGTGGGAGGGTGAATTTCTCTCTGCAATGACACACAAAATTTTAGATGAAATAGACTAATTTCAGACTACAACCGTTCGAAGCATCTTGCTAAGCCAGGCCCCCAACTCTGCCAGGCCACGCCCCCTCCCACTCCGCAGGCAACAGGGATTGAAAAAAATCAGCTGCAGGGGTGGGAGGGTGAATTTCTCTCTGCAACGACACACAAAAATCGTAGATGAAATTGACTAATTTTAGACTACGACCATTCAGTACTAATAAAAGATGTTTTTTTTCCACTGCTACCCATTGCGGGTCCCCATAAATTACCAGGTGATCGACCTGTAATTCATGACACTCTGACCCCCGCCCCAGATCTCGGGAAACCACGCTCCGACTGTCAGGCCACGCCCCCTCCCACTCTGCAGCCAACGGGGATTGAAAAAATGAAGGTAAAAATCAACTTCTGTCAGCTGCAGGGGTGGGAGGGAAGTTGGATTTCTTTCTGCAACAACATACAGAAACATTAAATGAAATAGATTAAATATACCCGTGCAAAGCAATGGTTTCTTCCACTGTTACCCATGGCGTGTCCTCATAAATTACCATGGCATCGACCTGTAATTCTGGCCACCATCAAAAGAAGGACTTAAAACCCCGCCCCAGGTCTTGCAACGTCACGCCCCCGACTCAGTCAGGCCATGACCCCTCCCGCTTCGCAGCCAATGGAGATTGAACAATTGAAGGTAAAAATCAACATCTGTCAGCTGCAGGGATGGGAGGGAGGATGACTTTCTCTCTGCAACGACACACAGAAACATTAAATGAAATAGATTAAATATACCCGCGCAAAGCAATGTTTTTTTCCACTGCTACCCATTTTTTTTCCTCAAATTACCATGGCATTAACCTATAATTCAGGCCACCCTGAAATGAAGGACTTAACCCCCCCCCCGTGTCCCATTAAACCACGCCCCCTCCCACTCCGCAGCCAATAGGGATTGAAAAAATGAAGGTAAAAATCAATTTCTGTCAGCTGCATTGACTTTCTCTCTGCAACGACACACAGAAACATTAAATAAATAGATGAAATATACCCAGGCGAAGCCGGGTCTTTCTGCTAATATATATATATATATTAATATTATAAAAATGAGTTTCTGTCTGTCTGTCCGTCTGTCTATCTGTTCTCTATGCGCGACCAAACTACTGGACAGATTTTCACCAAATTCGGCACACAGGTACATCAGGTGCCCGGGAAGGTTTTAGACCTGGTCTCATCTCTCTAGGACATAACGTTCCCGAGATATTCCCAAAATATGACCTGCATTAGCCAATATTAGCCTGACAGCATTGGTTTTAAACCCCAACTGCCATTCTCTGCACAGACACACACAGGGAGGGCAGGTTTCCATAACAACACAGCCAGGTAATTAGCAGCCAGCTGAGGATCTCAGGTAACAATCCAGTAATTTCTATTCAATGCTTTAAAGGGGCAGGGCACTGTGGATGATACTGTTAAAGGGGTATTCCGGTTACCATAAATATAACTTATGTTTTAGACTAATTTTAGACTATGACCGTTCAGTAGTAAATCTTCCACTGCTACCCATTGCGTGTCCTCATAAATTACCATGGCACCGACCTGTGATTCACACCACTCTCAAAAGAAGGACTTACAACACCTGCTCCAGGTTTCAGTAAGCCACACCCCGACTCTGTCAGGCCACGCCCCCTTCCCCCTCCGCAGCCAATGGGGATTGAAAAAATGAAGGTAAAAATAAACTTCTGTCAGCTGCAGGGGTGGGAGGGTGAGTTTCTCTCTGCAACAACACACAGAAACATTAGATGAAATAGACTAATATTAGACTACTACCGTTCAGTAGTAATAAAAGATGTTTTCTTCCACTAAAAGGAAGCGCCCTCCCCCACTCCGCAGCCAATGGGGATTGAAAAATGAAGGTAAAAATCAACTTCTGTCAGCTACAGGAATGGGTGGGAAGGAGACTTTCTCTCTGCAATGACACACACACAAACATTAAATGAAACAGATTAAATATACCCGTGCGAAGCAATGTTTTCTTCCACTGCTACCCACTGTGTTTCCTCAAATTACCATGGCATTGACCTATAATTCAGGCCGGCCTGAAAAGAAGGACCTAAAAGCACCCCCCCAAAGTCCCGGTAAACCACGCCCCCGACCCAGTCAGGTCATGCCCCCTCCCACTCCGCAGCCAATGGGGATTGAAAAAATGAAGGTAAAAATCAGCTGGTTGCTATGGCTAAATACATGTCAAAGAAAAATACATACAATGCAACCGCACACCGCCAACCAGACAAAGCACAAAATGCCATAGCAACATAGAGTACCCTAAAGCCCATGCCATGCTTGTTTAACAAATTATAGACTCTTGGTAAATATATTTTGTACAAAATTATCTGAGCCCATTCACCGAATCGTCAAGGTGTTCTCTGCAGAATGGGAACCTAACACTATCTCCTACCTGTTATGTGCCAGACTTGGCTTCCATATAATCAGGGGGTGTTTTGTTCCACATAGATGTTGTATCCACTCTGCCTTTTGCCATTTCTGGTGCTTCAAAGGCCTCCCCTAGTTCAGGAATGCAGATACTAGCATGCATGCCGAATCACTCGGCTTTATAGTTGCACTGATTAAAAACAACCTGTGGGGCAGATGGGCTGGTCAGGAGTGCATGACCCAATGGAGTAGCCACACCTCCAGTACAAACTTACAAAGAAAAAAAGAGAAATTTCAGTCAGCACATCCCAGAGCGCAGGCGCTGGTTGCTATGGCTAAATACATGTCAAAGAAAAATACATACAATGCAACCGCACACCGCCAACCAGACAAAGCACAAAATGCCATAGCGACATAGAGTACCCTAAAGCCCATGCCATGCTTGTTTAACAAATTATAGACTCTTGGCAAATATATTTTGTACAAAATGTGCTGACTGAAATTTCTCTTTTTTTCTTTGTAAGTTTGTACTGGAGGTGTGGCTACTCCATTTGGTCATGCACTCCTGACCAGCCCATCTGCCCCACAGGTTGTTTTTTTATATAATTGTATGTTTATTAAAGATCAGCAGAATAAGGTGCCACAATAAACAGAGAGTGACAGTCAACTATCACAAATCAATTCACAGTATAAATGAATGTAAATTATCATGATATAACATAATAAAGCAAACTTGAGTACCGTATCAACTGTAGTCTTGCTGTCTGATTAATTTAACATGTCTAATAATAGATTCGAATAAAACATGAGATATTACCAGAAAGAGAAGGAAATGATAAGATACATCATCGACGGTCCGGGGATCGTCTAAATACAGGAAACACAAAACATTGACACATGGACAGACGGGGAGGGTGAAAGGAAGGGGGTACAAGTAGCCATATGAAAAACATGCGGGGAGTCAAGGTAATCTATCAAGCCAGTAGTCGTCCCAAACATCCCAAATGGCATAAAACATGTCAACCTTGTCTTGATACAGCGCAGTAGAGTATTCCATGGTGCGTATCTCCGTCACCCTAGCATACAAATCTGAAAGGGTCGGGGAGCTAGTTTTCTTCCAAAACCTGGGGACAAGGCAGCGAGCAGCTGTCAGGACCTGAGTGATTAGTTTGCGGGTGGTGGTCTTAAAGTTGCCAGGAAAGACATTTAACAAAAAGGAAAGAGGGTCCACTGGGAAATCCCCCTTAAACATGTGTGTAAGCAAATTACTGACCGTCACCCAGAATGGACGTATACTAGGGCAGTCCCAAAAGATATGCCACAATGTTCCCATGTGGGAGTGACATCTCCAACATCTGTCCGACACCGTTGGATGTAGCCTATGGAGAAGAGCAGGAGTGTGGTACCAATGCATCAAGATTTTGTATTGGTTTTCCTGAGCCAATACAGACATGGAGGATTTTGCAGCTCTTCTCCATATGAGACCCCAAGTGACGTCAGGAAGCACCCTTCCCAGGTATTCCTCCCACTTTACCATATAAAAATGTCGAACAAGCCTGTCCGGGTATGGGTTAACCAAGATTGAGTATATCCCCGAAATTAGACCTTTAGTGTGCACCCCAGTTCTACAAATCCGTTCAAAGGTCGTAGGTAGGGAAACAGTAAGGCCAGAAAATGTGGAATCTGCAAAATGTCTAAGTTGTGTGTAGAAAGAAAAAAAACGCCGCCGAGGGAAGATTGTATTTAGACTGTATGGCCGAAAAGGACAATAGTTCCCTGGTGAACGGATCTACAATTTCAGCGAACCTAAAGACCTGTTCCCGAAACCACGGTCTCGTGGCCGATGCTGTCAGACTAGAAGGAAGGGATGGATGATATAAAAAAGAAGTCATCGCAGAGTTACGGGATACCAGAGGGAATTTAGCGCTGCAGGCGCGCCAGATCATCCTAGTGCACCTCATGGGTCCCAACAGGTCTCTATCCATGGGAGAAGTGCAAGAACCTGACCAAAGCAGAGAATTAGGGTGAACCGGCGCCAGCCATAACCTCTCAATCTGCATCCAGACAGAATAGGGATGCAAAGAGGCCCAGGCAGGTATAGAACGTAACTGGGCTGCCCAGTAATATTTAACAAAGTCCGGGACCGCAAGTCCACCCTGACCCCTGCTGGACAAGAGAACTGTCCTGGAGATTCTATGCCGTTTATAAGCCCAAATAAACTTGAGAGTATGGGATTGGAGAGACCTCAGGTCTCCCAGTGGGACCGGGATAGGTAAGGTCTCAAAAAGATACAAGACCTTAGGTAGTATGGTCATTTTCACAGCTGCAATACACCCCAACAGAAAAAGTGGTAGTGTCTGCCATTTAGATAAGAGCGTTTAATCTCTCCATAAATAAGGGGAAAATTAGCTTTATAAAGGTCTGCAAATTTAGGGGTGATATTTACGCCTAGGTAACGCAATGTGTCTGTCTTCCATTGAAAGTGGAAATTATTCTTTAAAAGAGCAAGAGTGGATTCCGGGATGTTAACCGGAAGCGCCTCCGTTTTATTACTGTTTACTTTATATCCCGACAAATGACCATATTCCCTCAGAGTGACCTGTAGATTAGGAAGGGACACATGCAACCCCGTAAGGGTAAGGAGCACATCGTCCGCGTATGAGGATAATTTGAACTCTTTGTCCTGTACCTTGATACCCCTAATGTCCGGGTGATTTCTAATTTTCGCAGCCAGCGGTTCGATACATAGCGCAAACAATAATGGAGACAAGGGGCAGCCCTGTTGGGTACCATTAGTGATACGAAGCAGTCCAGATTCTGAATGTGGCAATTTGACCGTTGCTGTAGGGGAGGAGTAAAGCCCCTCAATAGCTCGCAGAAAGGCTCCCTCGAAGCCAAAGGCCCGGAGAGTAGCAAACAAAAATGGCCAACCAAGACGGTCAAACGCCTTTTCGGCATCTAAACTAAGGAGCAGAGACTCCTCCCCAGAGCGAGCAACCACATCCAAGAGATCTATCGTACGTCTGGTGTTGTCGCTCCCCTGACGGCAAGGGACAAATCCTACCTGGTCTTTGTGTATAAGGGAGAGGAAGAGATTATTCAGCCGATTAGCTAAGATCTTAGAATAAATTTTAAGATCTGAGTTAAGCACTGCAATTGGCCTATAATTTTGGCGGTCAAGGTGATCCTTGTCTGGCTTTGGAATCAAGGTCAAGAAGGAATGTGTCATAGTCCTCGGCAAAGCCTTCCCTGACAAGAAGCCATTAAAGAGGGACTGCATATGAGGGAGTAACAGATCCTGAAACGTCTTATAGTAGACATATGTAAAACCATCAGGTCCTGGGGATTTCGCCACAGGTAGATGCTTAATCACCTCCAGGATCTCCTCTGTAGCAATCGGCTCATTAAGGGCCGCTTTGTCCGAGGGAGACAGAGAGGGAAGGTTACAGGATCTCAAATAGGAATCCAACATGAGGTCCTTATCCTGAGGGTTACGGGGGAGGTAATTCGGCAGACTATAAAGTTCTGAGTAATAGGAGGAGAATCTCTCTGCAATTTCCTGCGGATCATATGACAACGAACCATCCGCTCTTTTAATAACACCCGGACCCGACTGAGGGGGAAGATTACGGAGTTGTTTAGCCAACAGAGAATGGGGCTTATTACCCCAAGCGTAATAGCGCTGTCGGGTGAACAATAGCAGCTTGTCCACCTTTTTGTGCGCAATCCTACGCAGCTGGTCTCTGGTATCTACAATTTTTTTGAGAGTAAGGCGGGAGGGGTGGACGCACATACGTTCCTCCAGGCTATGCAATTGGGACCTAAGCACTCGCGCAGCTTCTTGCGTGTCTTTTTTTAGCTGGGAACTTAATGCTATGCAGTGACCCCTCATGACCGCTTTGTGTGCTTCCCATAAAGAGTTAGGGTCATCTACAGATCCCACATTAGTGTCAAAGTATTGCTTCAGTTGGGCACGAAGTTCATCACAGGAAGGGGGCTTTTTAAGAAGGGAATCATTAAGTCGCCAATGACATTTGCGAGTGTAGCCAACTCCTCCATCCAGGGCAACCATTACCGGGGCATGGTCAGACCATGTGATGTCCCCCATGTTCGCACCCTTTAGGATACGCAAGGCCGAGATAGTCCCCAAAAAATAATCTATACGCGTATGCGTCCCGTGAGGTGCCGAGTAGAAGGAAAAGGACTTGTCAGACTGGTTGGCTATTCTCCAAAAGATCATATAGGGAGTAACGACGAACCAAAAGACGAAACTCCTTCGCCAGTCTGATCTGTGACGGGTTTGGAGGTTTCCCAGGTAACGCTACCCTATCCATATGTTCTGAAAAAATAATGTTTAAATCCCCCCTATCAGTGTAAGGGGATCCGAGCGTCGAAAGACCTTGGCCAAAGTCCTAGTCAGGAAGTGTATTTGGGAAGTATTAGGGGCATATAAATTACAGAGTGTGATGGGGTGTCCTCTGAGGGTACCTCTTAATATAATAAATCTTCCCAGAGGATCAGTAATGGACGAGGTGACCACCAGCGGGCAATGGGAGGATATTAAGATAGCAACCCCCTCCCTCCTACGTGAATGAGAGGCTGTGTACACTACAGGGTATAAGTGGGAGAGGAATCTAAAAGAGGCCTCACCATCAAGATGAGTCTCCTGGAGAAACACCACCTCCGCTTTAAGTGACTTCAACTCCAAAAGCAAAAGTTTTCGTTTCGCATTGGAGTTCAAGCCCTTGACATTAAGAGTTACACAATACGCCATGATAAAATCTCATGGACAGAGCAAAGCAAAAGAAGCAACTCACTAACCCACAGAGGCAGAGAGGGCAGAGGCACACCATGGAATCCCTTGAAGAAACGGACCTGAGCTATAATCGCGCGCGGAGGAAAAGGTCGGCCGCCAGGACCGAGCGTCAAGGCAGCAACGACAGGACAAGGACAGGAGAGAACAGAATGGGAGGGAAGACAAGACATTACTAGAAAACAGATAAACATTCCAAAGAAACAGCAGAGAACGCATTCCCAGGACTTCAAAGCCCTGCTGGAGGCAGAAACAATAGCCTCCAGGGGAGAGGCAAGGTCAGAGTAAGACTGACAGATGTGCAACATAACACTAGCAGCGAACAAAGTAACCATCATCAAAGAAGTGAAAACATAGCTAAACCAGCGCCTGGCAACAAAAACTAAAATGCAATATGGGCAAGCCCATTTAGTGGCCATTTGGGAAACGGCTGAGATGAAAAAACAATTGGAAGACGCCCAAGTCCCCCCCGGACCCCGGTGGGTCAGGTGCAGCGAAAACCATCAAGGAGGAGGATCAGCTCATCCTGTCGGTCTTGGGTCTGTGGGAGGCGGAGGCCTTTGAGATGAAGGAGGCCTTCTTGAGAGTCCGTCAGACGGGCCCGCTCTTCTTTTTCGTGCGACTGGGGTCCAAACTCGCAGTGGTGGTGGAGCGGGAGATTCCAGTTCTCAGTCTTCTAGCGCAGGAGTGGAGAGATCTAGTGCCTCACAGAAAGGTTGTAGGTCTGCGAATGTGCGAAGAGTCGCTGTTCTGCCCTGGTGTCTTGCGGACAAAGAAAATGGGAAACCCCAGCGGTACGCAATTTGCCGGTCTCGTAGGGCAGTAAGAAGTGGGTGTAGATGCCTCCTCTTCTGCAGCGTTATCCAGGACAGATCTGGAAAAAGCTGTACTGGAGCTCCGTCAAACTCAAAATTTCGGAGGTTCCGCGCCTTGGCCATAATCGCCTCCTTGAGGGCAAAGTCATGAACACAACAGATCACATCTCTCGGCCGGGATTGGGGGCCTTTCGGCTTGAGGGCTCGGTGAGCACGGTCTAACTTAATCTTGTGAGACTGGGGTTCACCAAGTATCAAGTTAAAGATAGCTTCTAAAGCGATGAATAAGTCCTCCTCCCCCGTGGCTTCAGGCAGGCCCCGTACTCTGATATTATTCCTGCGGCCCCTGTTATCCAAGTCTTCCAGATGTCTCCCCATTTCTCTGAGTGCAGAATTCTGAGAAGATATAGAGGTGTGCAAGGCTTGAATGTAGTTTCTAGTATCATCATGGGCGTCCTCCAAGGATTCCACTCTATCTGCTATATGTTTGATATTTGCCCGCACCATGGCGATTTCAGCTCTGCAAGCCACTGTGACCTCAGATATTAACACTTTGAAGTCCTCTTTGGTGGGGAACTGGTTGAAGTATGATTCCCAATTATGTGGAGGTACAGACATGGCGACAGAAGGCAGAACGGCAGGAACAAAAACGGAGGACGGGGTGACCCTCTGTGCAGAAGCGGTGTGGGGAACAGCAGGCCCATCTCCAACTGGGCCGGGACTACTGCCAGGGTCCTGAGGTGAGAAGGAGGCCATGGGGGACTTTCCAGAAACCCAAAATGAGGAGCAGGAGGCCGGGGAAGAAGGCGCAGGCGAGGAGACAGTACCTGGTGTAGATGTGGAGTCTCCCGCCGCATGTTCTCCGGGCGCCATCTTGGATTCAGCAGGAGATGGCGGGCCCGCCAATCCAGGGCTACCCGTCTCCGATGGGGTTCTTGAAGGTGCTGCAGGACCCTCCTGGGGAAGGAGAGGAGGTAGGGGGGGCAGTGAGGCCGTCTCCGGGGTCTCTCCGGTGCTCGTACGCGCGTCTGCTCCCTGTGCCGGGCCTAGGACCTCTTTCCCAGCAATCTTCCAGGGTCCTGGATGGAGAAGGTGAGCGGGGGCGACGAGGGGAACCACGGGCGGTGGATCTCTTCCCCATATTGAGCCTCAGGCTTATGTTGCTGGCCAATTTAGCGCTGCGTTGGCGGGAGCTGCAAGGTCAGGCAGCCATCTCCGTCGGCGTCCAGACCACGCCCCCCCCACAGGTTGTTTTTAATCAGTGCAACTATAAAGCCGAGTGATTCGGCATGCATGCTAGTATCTGCATTCCTGAACTAGGGGAGGCCTTTGAAGCACCAGAAATGGCAAAAGGCAGAGTGGATACAACATGCATGTGGAACAAAACACCCCCTGATTATATGGAAGCCAAGTCTGGCACATAACAGGTAGGAGATAGTGTTAGGTTCCCATTCTGCAGAGAACAACTTGACGATTCAGTGAATGGGATCAGATAATTTTGTACAAAATATATTTACCAAGAGTCTATAATTTGTTAAACAAGCATGGCATGGGCTTTAGGGTACTCTATGTCGCTATGGCATTTTGTGCTTTGTCTGGTTGGCGGTGTGCGGTTGCATTGTATGTATTTTTCTTTGACATGTATTTAGCCATAGCAACCAGCGCCTGCGCTCTGGGATGTGCTGACTGAAATTTCTCTTTTTTTCTTTGTAAGTTTGTACTGGAGGTGTGGCTACTCCATTGGGTCATGCACTCCTGACCAGCCCATCTGCCCCACAGGTTGTTTTTAATCAGTGCAACTATAAAGCCGAGTGATTCGGCATGCATGCTAGTATCTGCATTCCTGAACTAGGGGAGGCCTTTGAAGCACCAGAAATGGCAAAAGGCAGAGTGGATACAACATCCATGTGGAACATAACACCCCCTGATTATATGGAAGCCAAGTCTGGCACATAACAGGTAGGAGATAGTGTTAGGTTCCCATTCTGCAGAGAACACCTTGACGATTCGGTGAATGGGCTCAGATAATTTTGTACAAAATATATTTACAAAGAGTCTATAATTTGTTAAACAAGCATGGCATGGGCTTTAGGGTACTCTATGTGGCTATGGCATTTTGTGCTTTGTCTGGTTGGCGGTGTGCGGTTGCATTGTATGTATTTTTCTTTGACATGTATTTAGCCATAGCAATCAGCGCCTGCGCTCTGGGATGTGCTGACTGAAATTTCTCTTTTTTTCTTTGTAAGTTTGTACTGGAGGTGTGGCTACTCCATTGGGTCATGCACTCCTGACCAGCCCATCTGCCCCACAGGTTGTTTTTAATCAGTGCAACTATAAAGCCGAGAGATTCGACATGCATGCTAGTATCTGCATTCCTGAATTAGGGGAGGCCTTTGAAGCACCAGAAATGGCAAAAGGCAGAGTGGATACAACATGCATGTGGAACAAAACACCCCCTGATTATATGGAAGCCAAGTCTGGCACATAACAGGTAGGAGATAGTGTTAAAATCAACTTCTGTCAGCTGCATTGACTTTCTCTCTGCAACGACACACAGAAACATTAAATGAAATAGATGAAATATACCCAGGCGAAGCCGGGTCTTTCTGCTAGTATATATATAAATTTATAGTAGCAACAAATTTACAAAAGCAAAACCTCACCACAGGCACAACTGTAAACCCTCGCTCTGCACTGGAGGCTGCAGGACCAGACACTTCCAGAATGATGCTGGGGGAGTCAGGTCCTGCTGCCTGCCATGTTTCCAGCCATGCCTGTGGTGAGGAATATGTGTATATATATATATATATATATATATATATATATATATATATACAGTACCTTGCGAAAGTATTCGGCCCCCTGGAACTTTTCAACCTTTTACCACATTTCAGGCTTCAAACAAAAAGATAAAACATTTTAAATTTTTGGTGAAGAATCAACAACAAGTGGGTCACCATTGTGAAGTGGAACGAAATTTATTGGATCATTTAAACTTTTTTGTAATAATAAAACTGAAAAGTTGGGCGTGCAGAATTATTCGGCCCCCTTGCATTAAAGGGTTATTCCCATCTTGGACAATGGGGGCATATCGCTAGGATATGCCCCTATTGTCCTATAGGTGCGGGTCCCATGGGTGCTACCCGCACCTATATCGAGAACTGGGCCCCGAAAGTGAAGGAGGGCGCACCGCGCATGCGCGGCCACCCTCTATTAATTTGTATGGGGCCGCTGAAAATAGTCGAGCACCGGCTCGGCTATTTCCGTTGGCTCCATAGAAATGAATGGGACCGCGGCCCAGCTCCCATTCATCTGTATAGAGCCAACGGAAATAGCCGAGTCAGCGTTCGTCTATTTTCGGCGGCCCCATACAAATGAATGGAGGGCGGCCGCGACCCGCACCTATAGGACAATGGGGGCATATCCTAGCGATATGCCCCCATTGTCCAAGATGGGAATAACCCTTTAATACTTTGTTGTGCCACCTTTTGCTGCGATTACAGCTGCAAGTCGCTTGGGGTATGTCTCTATCAGTTTTGCACATCTAGAGACTGAAATTCTTGCCCATTCGTCCTTGCAAAACAGCTTGAGCTCTTTGAGGTTGGATGGAGAGCGTTTGTGAACAGCAGTTTTCAGCTCTTTCCACATATTCTCAATTGTATTCAGGTCTGGACTTTGATGGCCATTCTAAGACCTGGATACGTTTATTTTTGAACCATTCCATTGTAGATTTTGCTTTATGTTTGGGATCATTGTCTTGTTGGAAGATAAATCTCCGTCCTAGTCTCAGGTCTTTTGCAGACTCCAACAGGTTTTCATCCAGAATGGTCCTGTATTTGGCTCCATACATCTTCCCATCAATTTTAACCATCTTCCCTGTCCCTGCTGATGAAAAGCAGGCCCAAACCATGATGCTGCCACCACCATGTTTGACAGTGGGGATGGTGTGTTCAGGGTGATGAGCTGTGTTGCTTTTATGCCAAACATATCGTTTTGCATTGTTTCCAAAAAGTTCGATTTTGATTTCATCTGACCAGAGCACCTTCTTCCACATGTTTGGTGTGTCTCCCAGGTGGCTTGTGGCAAACTGTAAACGAGACTTTTTCTGGATATCTTTGAGAAATGGCTTTCTTCTTGCCACTCTTCCATAAGGCCAGATTTGTGAAGTGTTCGACTGATTGTTGTCCTATGGACAGACTCTCCCACCTCAGCTGTAGATGTCTGTAGTTCATCCAGAGTGATCATGGGCCTCTTGGCTGCATCTCTGATCAGTCTTCTTGTTTGAGATGAAAGTTTAGAGGGACGGCCGGGTCTTGGTAGATTTGCAGTGGTCTGATACTCCGTCCATTTCAATATGATTGCTTGCACAGTGCTCCTTGGGATGTTAAGGCTACTTTCATACTAGCGTTTTTAAATTCCGGTATTGAGTTCCGTCATAGGGGCTCAATACCGGAAAAAAACGCTTCAGTTTTGTCCCCATTCATTGTCAATGGGGAAAAAACTGAACTGAAGACAACAGATTGCTCCTGAAAGCATTCCGTTCCGTCTTCAGACCGGAGAACAAACCGCAGCATGCTGCGGTTTGCTCTCCGTTCCAGGCATCCGCACCAAGACGGATCCGGAATGACCCCCAATGCAAGTCAATGGGGACGGATCCGTTTGGTGTGGACACACCAGTAATCCGGATCTGTCCTCCATTGATTTGCAATGGGGGGCCATTCCGGATCCGGCTACAGAGGATAGATACATACATACAGACATACATACATACAGACATACAACACATACATACTCACATACTCCAGGGACGCCGGCAGCATGTCTTCACACGCCTCCTGCGCGCAGCTATGACGTTTCCCCACTGCGCCCAGCAGAGGGCGCTGTGGGGAATCGTCATCACTGCGCGCAGGAGGCGCGTGAAGACGTTCTGCCGGCGTCCCTGGAGTATGTGAGTATGTATGTGTGTATGTATGTATGTCTGTATGTCTTGTTCCAATGTGTGTGGTAACATGTGTGGGGCCGGGGAGCTGTTCCGGCTCCACACATGTATCAGCGGCCTAAAGGGTGCCGACGGATCCGTGCTGCCGCTAGTGTGAAAGTAGCCTTAAAGCTTGGGAAATCTTTTGCTATCCAAATCCGGCTTTAAACTTCTCCACAACAGTATCAAAGACCTGCCTGGTGTGTTCCTTGGTCTTCATGATGCTCTCTGTGCTTTAAACAGAACCCTGAGACTATCACAGAGCAGGCGCATTTATACGGAGACTTGACTACACACAGGTGGATTCTATTTATCTTCATCAGTCATTTAAGACAACATTGGATCATTCAGAGATTCTCAATGAACTTCTGGAGTGAGTTTTCTGAACTGAAAGTAAATGGGCCGAATAATTTTACACGCCCCACTTTTCAGTTTTATTATTACAAAAAAGTTTAAATGATCTAATAAATTTCGTTCCACTTCACAATTGTGACCCACTTGTTGTTGATTCTTCACCAAAAATTTAAAATGTTATATCTTTTTGTTTGAAGCCTGAAATGTGGCAAAAGGTTGAAAAGTTCCAGAGGGCCGAATACTTTCGCAAGGCACTGTATATAAACATACTTTTTTTTTTTACATAGCGTACTTGTTTTTTGGCTGTCCAAACAGCCAAAAATAGGACATGTCCTATTATTGGAAACAAATATTCATGGGCCATTAGAAAAACGCCAATTTGAATACCCCCAGCTTCCTCTCCTGTGGAGCTGTGTCGTAGTGTAATTGCAACTGAATGGAGTGAGTACTTTTCATTACACTGCACTTCCGAGACAAACTGCAGTGTAATGAACAGGAAGTGGCGCCATTTATATGGATACACCTAAATAAAATGGGAATGGTTGGTGATATTAACTTCCTGTTTGTGGCACATTAGTATATGGGAGGGGGGAAACTTTTCAAGATGGGTGGTGACCATGGCGGCCATTTTGAAGTCGGACATTTTGGATCCAACTTTAGTTTTTTCACACACTGATAGCAACACTGCAGAAGAAATGCTAGCACAGGCTTCCAGTATCCATAGTTTCAGGTGCTGCACATCTCGTATCTTCACAGCATAGACAATTGCCTTTAGATGACCCCAAAGATAAAAGTCTAAGGGGGTCAGATCGGGAGACCTTAGGGGCCATTCAACTGGCCCACGACGACCAATCCACTTTCCAGGAAACTGTTCATCTAGGAATGCTCGGACCTGACACCCATAATGTGGTGGTGCACCATCTTGCTGGAAAATCTCAGGGAACGTGCCAGCTTCAGTGCATAAAGAGGGAAACACATCATCATGATGTATCATGAATGGTCCCAAAGGTCTCCTGATCTGACCCCCTTAGACTTTTATCTTTGGGGTCATCTGAAGGCAATTGTCTATGCTGTGAAGATACGAGATGTACAGCACCTGAAACTACGAATACTGGAAGCCTGTGCTAGCATTTCTTCTGTGGTGTTGCTATCAGTGTGTGAAGAGTGGGAGAAGAGGGTTGCATTGACAATCTAACACAATGGGCAGCACTTTGAACACATTTTAGAAGTGGTCAGAAACTTGTAAATAACTCATGAAAGAATAAAGTTACGTTAAAACCAAGTACGCCATTGTTTTTCTTGTGAAAGAATTTCTTGTGAATTCTGAATGAGTTTGATGTGTCACATGACCCTCTTCCCATTGAAAAACTAAAGTTGGATCCAGAATGGCCGACTTCAAAATGGCCGCCATGGTCACCACCCATCTTGAAAAATTTCCCCACCCAAAAGTATCACCAACCATTCCCATTTTATTTAGGTGTATCCATATAAATTGCCCACCCTGTATATGCTGAAATGCCCAGATGGCAAGGCCTATGTGGGACAAACCATTCGGGCAGTAAAAGTGAGATTTCATAAACATTGTTCTGCTATTAGAATTTATGCTCAAAACATTCAAAATTACACAGTGAATGAGAAGAATAAAAGTAATAACAAATATAGAGAACCGGGGTCACAAGACATTTTTACAGGTTGGGACATAAACATCTCTGAATTAAAATTCAGTACTTTGGAAGAAGTAAGTGGTGAGGAAACACGTTTGCCTGAAGAGGTTAAATAAAACTGTTGTAAAGCATTTTTATAAAATTGACCCATAGTGGGAGGTATAGGGTTATTACTTAGCACACAGGTAAAAACGTATGTAAGAATGATGGATATGAAAGTAATGGATATAATAATATTTGTAAACAACAAAGTATGTTTATTAATCCTAATGTGTGTGTTTTACATTTGTGTATTACACATATTTAGTGCAAAGTGAATGCTTGAGGAAGGGGTTATCCAAAACCCCTCCAAATCACATCTGTGCTCAAACCACCTTCACCATGGCTGTAAGGTTCAGTGCAGACATACCAGGGGATGAGAAGAAGGAAATATGAGATGTGTGGACAATAAGACTTGGGAAAAGCTGGGTGGAGCAGTAAAGTTCAGTGCAGACATACCAGGGGATGAGAACTGGGTGATGGTCAGACAGTGATGACAGAGTGGAATCCATATCCATAATATTACATTCTGGTATAATTCAATATGTCCACAACTCTCCCATCACTTTTCATGTGCACAGACATACATGGAAGTGCAGAGTCCAAGACTGTGTGCCATCTGGCTATCATATGTACAATAACTTTCACATGTTCTTTCTATCACATTCTCAGTGTTGTGAACATATCCAAGGTGTATGACACTGCAAGATACCATGACTAAAATGTATATGCTTAAGACCAGTTAGTGAATGGAACTTTTGAGCTGTCATGTTCAAACATTCTGCAGTGTGTCTGTGTATCATGCATAAACACCTTCGTGCAGGTCTGCCTCAATCACAAAGTCAGTGTTTGGTCAGTCATTTCCATTAGTGATTGTGAGCCAAAACCAGGTGCGGCTCTTAACACAGAACAGGTGCAGATCTTTCCCTTATACCTTATGTCTGTGGAGGCTCCAATCCTGGTTTTGGCTCACAATAACATACAGTAGTAACATAATGAAATAGTAACATAGTTTATAAGGCCGAAAAAAGACATCTGTCCATCCAGTTCAGCCTCGTATCCTGCAAGTTGATCCAGAGGAAGGCAAAAAACCCCTGTGAGGTACAAGCCAATTTTCCCCACTTTAGGGGGAAAAAATTCCTTCCCGACTCCAATCAGGCATCAGAATAACTTCCTGGATCAAAGACCCTTCTCTAGTAACTATTACCTGTAATATTATTACACTCTAGAAATATATTCAGGTCCCTCTTGAACTCTATTAGTGAACTTACCATCACCACCTCCTCAGGGAGAGAGTTTCATAGTCTTACTGCTCTTATCATAAATAATCCTCTTCTATGTTTGTGTACAAATCTTCTTTCCTCCTGGCCCCTGATATATTTATACATAGTTATTAAATCTCCCCTGAGTAGTCTTTTTTTCTAAAGTGAATAACCCTAATTTTGATAATCTTTGTGTACTGTAGTCCACCCATTACAGTTATTACTTTAGTTGCCCTCCTCTGAACCCTCTCCAGCTCTGCTATGTCTGCCTTGTTCACAGGAGCCCAGAACTGTACACAGTACTCTATGTGAGGTCTGACTAGTGAATTGTAAAGTGGCAGGACTATGTTCTCATCACGGGCATCTATGCCTCTTTTGATGCAACCCATTATCTTATTGGCTTTGTCAGCAGCTGTCTGACACTGGTTTCCGCAGCTTAGTTTGCCGTTCACTAAACTTCGTAGGTCCATTTCTGTGTCAGTGTTACCCAGTGTTTTACCATTCAGTATGTACTGGTGACTTGCATTACTCCTCCCTATGTGCATAACCTTACATTTTGTAAGTGATAAACCTCATCTGCCACTTCTCTGCCCAAGCCTTCAATCTATCCAGATCCATCTGTAGCAGTATACTGTCCTCTTCTGTTTTAATTACTTTACACAGTTTAGTGTAATCTGCAAAAATTGATATTTTACTGTGCAAGCCTTCTACAAGATCATTAATAAATATATTGAAGAGAATAGGGCCCAATACTGACCCCTGTGGTACCCCACTAGTGACAGTGACCCAATCTGAGTGTGTACCGTTAATAACCACCCTCTGTTTTCTATCACTGAGCCATTACTTACCCACATACAGACATTTTCTCCCAGGCCAAGCATTCTCATTTTATATACTAACCTTTTATGCTGTACTGTGTCAAATGCTTTGGAGAACTCCAGGTATACGACATCCATTGATTTGCCGTGGTCAAGTCTAGAACTTACCTCCTCATAGAAACTAATTAAATTAGTTTGACATGACTGATCCCTCATGAAGCTGATATGGAGTTTTTTGCTTATTTTTATTGAGGTACTCTAAGACAGCATATCTTAGAAAACCTTCTAACAGTTTACCCACGACAGATGTTAAACTTACCGGCCTATAGTTTCCGGACTCCTTTTTTGGACCCTTTTGAATACTGGCACCACATTTGCTATGCGCCAATCCTACTTAATTCTCTTAGGATATGGGGGTGTATGCCATCTGGTCCTGGCGATTTGTCTATTTTAATCTTTTTAAGACACCACTGTACTTCTTCTAGGGCACTTTAAATGGGGAATTTACTTTTATATTCTGCACTTCATCTGACAGTTTATTTTCCTTGGTGAATACACGGGAGAAAAAAATATTTAATATCTTTGCTTTCTCCTTATCACTCTCTGCAACTCCCCCCTCATTACTCTGTAAGGGGCCGACACCTTCAGATTTATACTTTTTACCATTTATATAATTGAAGAACATTTTAGGGTTAGTTTTACTCTTTGGCAATTAATCTAGTTTGGCTGCTTTTATTTGTCTTTTACTTATTCAGTTTTTTTCCTTATAGTTTTTAAATGCTTCCTCGCTCCCCTCCTGTTTTGGTGATTTAAATGCTTTCTTTTTGTCATCTATTCTTTACAGTTCTATTTATCCACATTGTTTTTTTCTTGTTCCCATAAAGTATGTACCTCTCACAATTAGATATTAGGATGCTTTAAGGATCCCATCTTGTGGCTGTATTTTTATTTTTTGAGGACTTTGTCCCAGTTCCCAGTTAGTTAGGCCTATGGCCTCTCTTAGTTGGCTAAATTTAGCTTTTTTGAAGTTTGGTATTTGTGTTCCTCCCTGCAGAAACACTCTTTTGAATGACAATTTGAAGGTTATTACTTTATGGTCACTATTTCCCAATTACTGACCGAACATTGACGTGTGAATGAGGCTTTGCTCATACATTATTTTCAGATCTGTAATCACTAGTTCAGTGTTTTTGAACCTTGTAGATAATTGAAATGCCAACATACCATATAAATGTCATGATGATATTCCTTATTGATTTCTCCTACGGTCACAGAAATGACTGATTCTCTTTAAAAAAATGTATGTTTTGTTTCTTAATTGCTTGTTTTTCTTGTGGGGGGGGGGTTCTCCAGGCGAAGCCCTAGAATACGCCACATGATTAGGAAGCCAGAGCACTCGTCTGCTGACAATCTAGTGAATGAAATGACCTATGTGACAGAAACTGAGGATGTGTTCTATACTTATAAAGGCTCTCCAACTTCAAAATATAGTGATTCCGAATTTTTTCAGAATCAGAGCTCACAGAGGTATGTGAAACTTGTGTCTTCTGTTATTTAAACATTCTTATTTTGTAGAAGCTTTTTGTTATGCAGAAAAGAATATTGAAATGGAATAGTATATATAATTTTATTATATATATATATATATATATATATATACATATATAAATGTGTGTTTAGATCATTCTTTATAGTTCTAGAGCCATATAGCAATTGAATATAATCCTACAGTGCTGTAAATACTGTTTGATCCCATAAAACTGCACTTTCTACATGGTTAAATACTTTATAGTATGTGTTATAAAAAAAAATGTTATACAGAATTCACTCATTATCCCTGGTTGTAGAGCATATTTAAGACACTAGAAGAAGCATTATACAGTAGGACAAACTGGTAATGGAACAGTAATATGTGTGGTGTAAGGCTTATTTTTCAATGCAGTGGCAACGTAGGGAATATGAATTGAGGTTGTGGCATTGCTGTGGTAATCCATATAACTTGCTTCAGTTTTAGTAATAAGGACAATAACTTATTTCAAGAAACTATAAGGGCCCATTCACACGACCATTTGGCTGTGGTGTCCGCAATACATGGGCACCGGCTGTGTGAACCCCGTGCTGCAGATACGGACACATTGACTTGAACGAGTCCTCGATTCGCAAAATAAGGCAAAAGATAGGACATGTCCTATCTTTTTTGAAGCGGAAGCGTGGATTGGAAGTCCACGGAAACACTTGGAAATGCTTCTATGGGCTTTCAGGTCTGTGCTTCTGCACAGCAAAAGATAGGACATGTCTCATCTTTTGGCGTATTTTGTGGTTCACTGACCCATTCAGTGTCCATTCAAGTCAGTGGGTGCGCATCACAGTTACGAATTCACACAGCCTTTGCCCATGCATTGCAGACTGCTATTTGTGGACCGCAACATGGGGATGGCTACCATGTGAATGACCTCTACAAAAGATTTTTTTAAATAAAGTAAATATGTATGCCAACTTAGAATTTTATAGCAATATTTTAGTCCCTCAATTATAATCCAAGTTATTAACCCCTTCAAGACCGGGCCATTTTCAGTTTTTTTCCTTTTTATTTTTTACTCCCAGCCTTCCCAGAGCGATAACTTTTTTATTTTTTCATTTATATTGCTTTATAAGGGCTTGTTATTTGTGGGACAAGCTGTCCTTTCCAATGATACTATTTACAGTTTAATCCCTTTGAATCCAGAGAAAAAAAGCTGTGTGGTTTAAAGCTGTTTGGGAGCTGCACTTATACAAGACAGACAAACAGCGCGAGTTTGTGAGTGCTCACTTGTTTGAGTTCCAGTGTGTGTTTTTGTGTGTGTGTGTGTGTGACTTTATATTCAGGGACTTTAAGAGGGGACTACATTACAGTCTGTTTCTTATCACTGCACTGTATTGTATTCTCTTTTCTTGTGTAATCCCCATTAGTATGCACATCTTGTCTAATGTATGCAGTCCTGGAACAGCCGTTTGAGGGTCCATATCTTTGTTAAAAATGTGAGCAAATTGCCCGTTTGGAATCGCCCACGTGTATCTAACTGAGCGAGTTTCAATACTGAGAAGCGTTGACAATTTGGAAAAGAGTTTGCTGCTTACTGAGCAAGCATTCTATGGGGTAGATGTGGGGGAGGATGGTAGCATGGAGGCTCAAGAAAGTGAGGTAGGTAACTGGATAAGGGCTCTTGCACACAACCGTCTGCCCTCCGAGACATACAGTCCCTCAGCGGGACATATGTCCCGTTGCGGCATTGATTGTGCGCACAGGAGCGCACAGCATCATAGATTACAATGATTTTGTGCACGTCGGGACGTCTGCGGGACTATTGTCCCGCACTCATATGATCTTATGAGTGCAGGACAGTAGTCCCGCGGGCGGCCCGACGTGCACAGCATCATTGTAATCTATGATGCTGTGCGCTCCCGTGCGCACGATCAATGCCGCTCTGGGACACATGGCCCGCTCACAGACCGTATGTCTCAGAGGGCATACGGTCGTGTGCAAGGGTCCTAACAGTTAGAAATCGCGGTAGAGGGAAGAGTACCAGGGAGGCTAACCCTGATCTGACACACCCCAACAAGTTTGCAAGGTTGGCAGATGAGGGGGATGTGAGTTCAGGGAGAGCACTGCTGCAGCCCAGCTCCAGTAAGCAGGGGACCAAGAGAGCAGGGAAGGCCAGACAGGTGCTGATAGTGGGAGACTCAATTATTAGGGGTACAGATGGGGCGATCTGTCACAAAGACGGGGATTGTCGAATGGTGTGTTGTCTTCCTGGCGCTTGAGTTCGCCATATTGCGGATCGGGTTTGACAGATTACTGGGAGGGGCTTTAGAAGATCCAGCAGTTATGGTCAATATTGGAACCAATGACAACGTTAGAGGTAGGTGGGGCATCCTTAAAAATGATTTTAGGGATTTATGTCACAAGCTTAGGGCAAGGACCTCAAAGGTAGAGTTTTCCCAAATACTACCCATACCATGAGCCACATAAGAAAGGCAGCGGGAGATTAGGGAGGTAAACAAGTGGCTCAAGACCTGGTGTAGGAAGGAGGGGTTTGGGTTCCTGGAGAACTGGACCGACTTCTCTGTTGGCTACAAGCTTTATCATAGGGATGGGCTGCACCTCAATTGGGAAGGGGCAGCTGTTTTGGAGGAGAAGATGGCTAGAAGGTTGGAGCAGTGTTTAAACTAGGGACTGGGGGAGAGAAATTACATTATAGGAGGGGCAGATAGAGAACTGGGGCAAGGTAATGGAACTGGGGGAAGAATGGAAGGAGGGACAAGAACAGTTCATAAAGAAAGGTGTAGGGTAAAAATATACATAAACCTCTTACTAGAGATGAGCGAATCGAAGCTTACGAAGTGGAATTCGTTACGAATTTCATGGAAAATCCGATTCGCAACGAATGCGAATTTCCTGGCGATTCGTAGTAACAAATCTTTTTTTTTTCCCTAAAATGGCCGCAAGCACATGGCATGATATGGGGGAAGGATCTCTGGGACAAAGAAGTAAACACCCACAATGCGATCGCATGCAGACATGTAGCCAATCAGCAGCCAGCCAGGTCCTGCGTGATATTGCTGTAAGGTAGTCAGTGAATATCATAAAAAAACAGTGATTCTGAGTTTGTGGGGTTGTCAGTGTTACTTTTAAATAAGAATAGAAAAAATTCAAATAATGATATCATACACGTTACTCAGAAATTTTAATCCATAATCATATTACGTGTTCATCTGTTAAAAGGTTACCTTTAATCGATTCCGTGGACGGGTACCAAATGTGAATATAAAAACCAAGATACATACAAGGGACCGATTAGGTGGGGCCGGGATTGGCGTTTCTATCCCTGTAGTGCCCTGGCCCTGGTCTCAGCCCAGAGGTATCCCCAGATGGTAGGGATCCCCTGTCCTCGTACCTAATGCCTAATCAGTCTCCTAAAAAGCCCTACCAAACAATTTGTCACGGAGGGAGGGTCCAAAGGGATATAACCTACCCACCATGACCATACAGATCTAATAATCAACGCACACCCCGACGCGTTTCTCCAAACAATGGGTCCTCAGGGGGTGATATCATAAGTAACCAATGTGTAGGGAACACTATAAGGATAAAAAAAGTGTACTTATCCCCATCCTGCGGTAAGTAGAGGCCGTGATGAAGCCTAAAGATACAACCTATAACCAAAGATAGAGACAGAGTATATAAGTGTGACAAGCCTAAACATTTGGGCCATCACCCGGAGGTCAGGGTACTTACCCAACGCAGATGACGGGGATTGAATCGAGCTGTCTGCAATGATAATACAGCAGTGAGCGTGCACCCGCATACAACCTATATGCCGGGGCCGCTCTAACCATTTCCTCCCGCCAGATGCGACACATCTGGGTGAATGAGGCGCATGCTGGAACGCAACGTCCAGCGTGATGCGCACGTGACCAAAGTTACCATGGCACGTATGATGAAATGCCGTGCGTGCTGGCAACACAAGGTGAAGCGTGATGGACATGTGACCGGACCTCCCCACGATGCACATGACAAACCGTAAATAGGAGGATCCGATCACAGGTAAACCAAAAGGATCGAAAACATACCCTCTTAGTGAGCATCTAAGGTCACCCTGGCCCAAAATAAGCATGTCACACTGTATCCAAGCTCAAATAACACCATACCCTTGATATAAAACACATGATGTCACTCAAATTGGCAATTAAAGCCAAATGAGACCAAGATGATGTTTCAGGATAGCTGAACATAATAAATGGCACTTCACGCGCCGATAGGCTGCATTCATGGTAACATACTGAGATAAGAGGCCAGCCATTTTCAGTCAAGGACTATCATCAGAAGAATGAACCCATTTTTTATATCAAATAAAACAAGCAAATGTCAGTCTCTCATTAAGTCCACCGGGAGATTGGGATCTAAAACGGTAAATCCATTTAGTCTCCTTCTGGAGTATCTTACGGTCCCAATCTCCACGGCGGGGAGACATGGGTATCACTTCCAATACCTGGAAGCGTAGTGACGAGGGGTCCCCATTGTGATGATCAATAATATGGGTGGCCACTGGTGCTCCTCCTCAAGGAGTAAGGACATCAGTCTGAGTGAGCTTAGGGTAAGCTCCTTTTCCCACTTTTGGGTTAAGCCTGCAGAATTGATGCGTGCTGCAGGCTTAATCGCAATGCGGAGCCCCTTAGGGACTATTTGATGTTCCAAATAACTTTCAAGGGATCTAATTTCCCACCAAGATTTGATATTTGTTTTATAACCGAAGTATAAATCCTTAAATGCTTGCTTACAAGAGGAGGTTACATTCAAACTGGGTAAGTCCTTATCTGAGAATATCTCCTTGGCTTCCTGGATCAGGGCCTCTGTGAAAATAGTACCAGACAAGAAGCCAGCCATATTCATCAAATACAAGAATAGAAAAAATTCAAATAATGATATCATACACGTTACTCAGAAATTTTAATCCATAATCATATTACGTGTTCATCTGTTAAAAGGTTACCTTTAATCGATTCCGTGGACGGGTACCAAATGTGAATATAAAAACCAAGATACATACAAGGGACCGATTAGGTGGGGCCGGGATTGGCGTTTCTATCCCTGTAGTGCCCTGGCCCTGGTCTCAGCCCAGAGGTATCCCCAGATGGTAGGGATCCCCTGTCCTCGTACCTAATACCTAATCAGTCTCCTAAAAAGCCCTACCAAACAATTTGTCACGGAGGGAGGGTCCAAAGGGATATAACCTACCCACCATGACCATACAGATATAATAATCAACGCACACCCCGACGCGTTTCTCCAAACAATGGGTCCTCAGGGGGTGATATCATAAGTAACCAATGTGTAGGGAACACTATAAGGATAAAAAAAAGTGTACTTATCCCCATCCTGCGGTAAGTAGAGGCCGTGATGAAGCCTAAAGATACAACCTATAACCAAAGATAGAGACAGAGTATAAAAGTGTGACAAGCCTAAACATTTGGGCCATCACCCGGAGGTCAGGGTACTTACCCAACGCAGATGACGGGGATTGAATCGAGCTGTCTGCAATGATAATGCAGCAGTGAGCGTGCACCCGCATACAACTTATATGCCGGGGCCGCTCGGTACCCTGACCTCCGGGTGATGGCCCAAATGTTTAGGCTTGTCACACTTATATACTCTGTCTCTATCTTTGGTTATAGGTTGTATCTTTAGGCTTCATCACGGCCTCTACTTACCGCAGGATGGGGATAAGTACACTTTTTTTTATCCTTATAGTGTTCCCTACACATTGGTTACTTATGATATCACCCCCTGAGGACCCATTGTTTGGAGAAACGCGTCGGGGTGTGCGTTGATTATTATATCTGTATGGTCATGGTGGGTAGGTTATATCCCTTTGGACCCTCCCTCCGTGACAAATTGTTTGGTAGGGCTTTTTAGGAGACTGATTAGGTATTAGGTACGAGGACAGGGGATCCCTACCATCTGGGGATACCTCTGGGCTGAGACCAGGGCCAGGGCACTACAGGGATAGAAACGCCAATCCCGGCCCCACCTAATCGGTCCCTTGTATGTATCTTGGTTTTTATATTCACATTTGGTACCCGTCCACGGAATCGATTAAAGGTAACCTTTTAACAGATGAACACGTAATATGATTATGGATTAAAATTACTTTTAAATAAGTATTTGTGGCCTCATTCGCCATCCAAGCAGAAAAGCGTGACATTGTTGTAAGGTAGTCAGTGAATATCATTAAAAAAAATATATATATATCTCAGTTTGTGGGGTGGTTAGTTTCAAATAAGTATTTTAGGCCTCATTCGCCATCCAAGCAGAAAAGCGTGACATTGCTGTAAGGTAGTCAGTGAATATCATTAAAAAAAAAAAAGTGAATCTGAGTTTGTGGGTTGTCAGTGTTACTTTTAAATAAGTATTTGTGGCCTCATTTGCCATAGAAAAAGAAAATTGTCATATAGTGTGTAGTTCTGTGCAGTAACCCATTGTACTGCAGTTCAGCAACCCATTGTTAAACCACTCTGTGGGTGACGGTATTTCTCAAATAAATATTTAGGTCGTTGTGCGAGGCAGTGAGCAAAGTAAATTTTTTTTGGTGGATTTTTAATTTCCTTTTATTTTAAATTTGTAATCAATCAGTATGTCAGATAGAGCGGTGACAGGCCCTTCACAGGGGAGGGGCAGTGGCACAAATGTTTCTGGAATAGGCACAGGTCGCAGCAGAGGAAGGTGACGTGGCATTAGGGGTCACTTGGCGAGGCCAGAGCTACCGGTGTCATCTAGCGGTCGTGTTGTGGACCACCAACCCAGCGGTTCTTGAATGACATCGGACACCCCCAGCCAAGAGTCGGTGGGTTCGTCAGATACAACCCTTAGTTGGCATGGGCCTGGAGCACATCCACTGCCCTCACCTGTCCTCATCCTGCCTCTGTCCTTTTCGGTTCCCTCAGCCAGAGAAGTAGTATATGCTGTGGACTCTAAGCCACTATACAGCGAGGACAAACTACTTGAGGACGGTCAGCAGCTACTTGG
>ONZH01009230.1:0-34985 GCA_900303285.1 Rhinella marina | reverse complement strand
TTACTGGTCTCCAAGTTGGACACGTGGCTGGAACTGTCCTGTACGCCTTGGAGGTGCTTGCCTGCCCTGCCGCCAGCGTGCTATCAGAAAGGGTGTTCAGCGCAGCGGGGCATTATAACCGAATAAGCGCAGCCGCCTGTCAACCGACAGTGCCGACAGGCTGACGCTAATCAAAATTGAACAGCAAGTGGATTGACCCGGACTTTGCTTCTCCAACCGTGGAAAGCAGCCAAAAGTGAAGTGCCATCTGTATGAAGTGCCATTTCCTCCTCCGCCTCCTCCTCCTCCTCCTCCTCCTCCTTAACCGCCGTAGAATTGCTCCGTAAATAAGAAATATTTATATGTTTATGGCTCACCTCTTGGGCCTCCACAAAATGTTTAGAGGTCTCACTCTTGGGCCTCCTCATAATTTTTAAAGGTCTCACCTCTTGGGCCTCCACATAATTTTTAAGAGGTCTCACCTCTTGGGCCTCCACATAATTTTTAAGAAGGTCTCACCTCTTGGGGCTCTACAAAATGTTTTAAGAGGTCTCACCTCTTTAGCCTCCACACAATTTTTAAGACGTCTCACCTCTTGGGCCTCCACATAATTTTTAAGAGGTCTCACCTCTTGGGCAGCCACATAATTTTTAAGAGGTCTCACCTCTGGCCTCCACATAATTTTATCGAGGTCTCACCTCTTGGGCCTCCACATAATTTTTAAGAGGTCTCACCTCTTGGGCCTGCACAAAATCTTTAAGAGGTCTCACCTCTTGGGCCTCCACAAAATCTTTGAGAGGTCTCACCTCTTGGGCCTCCACAAAATCTTTAAGATGTCTCACCTCTTGGGCCTCCACATAATTTTTAAGAGGTCTCACCTCTTGGGCCTCCACAAAATCTTAAGAGGTCTCACCTCTTGGGCCTCCACATAATTTTTAAGAGGTCTCACCTCTTGGGCCTCCACATAATTTTTAAGAGGTCTCACCTCTTGGGGCTCTACAAAATGTTTAAGAGGTCTCACCTCTTTAGCCTCCACACAATTTTTAAGACGTCTCACCTCTTGGGCCTCCACATAATTTTTAAGAGGTCTCACCTCTTGGGCCTCCACATAATTTTTAAGAGGTCTCACCTCTTGGGCCTGCACAAAATCTTTAAGAGGTCTCACCTCTTGGGCCTCCACAAAATCTTTAAGAGGTCTCACCTCTTGGGCCTCCACAAAATCTTTAAGAGGTCTCACCTCTTGGGCCTCCACAAAATCTTTAAGAGGTCTCACCTCTTGGGCCTCCACAAAATCTTTAAGAGGTCTCACCTCTTGGGCCTCCACAAAAGGTAAATAAATTATAAATTATAATTTTGGTAACATTCTCATTTTAATGTGTTCAGTCTTTGCATACAAAATCTGGTACAAAATAGCATTCTCAGTATTCAAAAAAACAAAACAAGACTTAAAACGTTTTAAGTTGCTGCAGTAGCATCATGAAATCAACTCTCATATACTGAAGGCAACAGCATATACATATAAAAAAAAGGAAAAAAAAAAAAAGAATACTCCTTCCTCTGTAGAAATACTCTGTGCCCTCAATACATTTAAACTGATTTTTCATGATAGTTGCCTTTATAAAATGAGTGTAACCATTTTACATTGCATGCAAATCTGTGGATAACTGCAGCCTTTAAAAGGTGTCACCTCTTGGGCCTTCCACATAATTTTTAAGAGGTGTCACCTCTTGGGCCTCCACATAATTTTTAATACGTCTCACCTCTTGGGCCTGCGCAAAATGTTTAACAGGTCACCTCTTGGGCCACCACATAATTTTTAAGAGGTCTCACCTCTTGGGCCTCCACATAATTTTTAACAGGTCTCACCTCTTGGGCCTCCACATAATTATACTATAAAATATTAGGCCTTATAAATTGGCAACTGTACTGTGCGTTCTCTTGGCAAAATTCTTTAAATACCTGGTGTTAATACCCCACCGTCTGAAAAGTTAGTACACGGCTGTGTACCTTGAACTCTAAAATATTAGGCCTTATAATTGTCAACTGTTACTGTGCGTTCTCTTGCAAAATTATTTCACGGCTGTGAAGGCAAAATATTGTAACCAAAAAAAAATAAAATGCGGAGGGGGGGCTAGCGGAATAGGACGTGGACGAGGACGGGGGCGCGGAAATGCTGTTGGGGGCCATAGTTGCTGGTTGAATTATCTGAGGTAAATGATTCTCCTTTAGACGACGCTTTCCCTTTGCATCGTTCTGCGATTAAACCATAAATAACTCTCTGCATATTTATACCAAATGCACCCCAGTACGAAAAAAGTCATAGAAAGTTTCCAAACAGAGACTGGAAAACATCAGTAAGTTGAAAAAAACTGTTCGCTTAAAAAAAAAAAAAAAGTTAAAAATAAATTGGCAGTTGATAGTATCGAGCTATTGTCACAGAGAGACGCGATTACAACACCTTCATTTACATTCAGTACATGTCTCAAGGCATTGGGAGAATGAAACAGGCCACGGCTGGAGTATGAAATGTACCACCCGCTTTGTACTGTCCGATACTGACCCGGTCCAGGGTGATGTCCAGCGAGGAAAGCAGTGGAGAGGTGGTGGTCTGCGCAGCACCGAAAAAGGCAGCAAGAGGCAGAGGGATGTCCACAGGCAGAGGAATGTCCACAGGCAGAGGCATGTCCACAGGCAGAGGGATGTCCACAGGCAGAGGGATGGCCACAGGCAGAGGGATGGCCACAGGCAGAGGACAGTTCAGACGAGAAGTGAGGCCACAGCCAGCAGGCCGAGCGTAACCATCCCGCTCCTATGCGTCCTTAAAGAATCCCTTCATCGCAATAAGGGAGAACGCATTGCACACAGAGGAGACGGGGGCAGGAGGAGACGCAACGGAGCTACACAGTCAGACCACACTTTTGTCTGCTTCACGGTGGCAGTTGCAGGAGGAGGAGGATGATGAGGAGGACGACGTGGAGGTGGCTGTGGAAGAGGAGGAGGATGCTGGCGGCGAGGGTAGCAGTCAGGCTGTGTGCGTCCCATTGGTTCAGCGCGGATGGGGCGGAGAGGAGGCGAAGAGGAAGAGGAGGAAATGGCAAGTGATCCTTCTGGTGGGGGCAGTGATGGTCATGCCTATTCAGAGTCTGGCACACATGGCTGACTTCATGCTGGGCTGCTTTTCCCGGGACACACGTGTTGTCCGGATAGTGGAGAACAAACTGTACTGGGTCTTCGCACTCCTGGACCCCCGGTATAAAGATAACGTCTCCTCTTTATTCCGGTAGAGGAGAGGACGAATCGATTGCTGGAATACCAGAGGGAACTCGTGCAGAACATGATGGAGATTTTCCCACCCACCATCGCTGGCTGGCCAGAGAGGAGAGGGTCTCCCAGAGTCCCACAACATCCATCAGGCCCACAGCCACCAGGGGAACACTCTCCAAGGTGTGGGACACGTTCATGGCACCCCCTCGTGCCAACTTCCATCACTGCGGGGCCCGCTATCAGCAGGAGGGACAAGTATCGGTGGATGTTTGCGGGAGTACCTGGCAGACCGTAACCCTGTCCTCCCCGATCCCTCGGCGTCCTACACTTACTGGGTCTCCAAGTTGGACACGTGGCTGGAAACTGTCCCTGTACGCCTTGGAGGTGCTTGCCTGCCCTGCCGCCAGCGTGCTATCAGAAAGGGTGTTCAGCGCAGCCGGGGGCATTATAACCGATAAGCGCAGCCGCCTGTCAACCGACAGTGCCGACAGGCTGACGCTAATCAAAATGAACAGCAAGTGGATTGACCCGGACTTTGCTTCTCCAACCGTGGAAAGCAGCCAAAAGTGAAGTGCCATGTGTATGAAGTGCCATTTCCTCCTCCACCTCCTCCTCCTCCTCCTTAACCGCCGTAGAATTGGTCCGTAAATCAGAAAAATTTTTATATTTATGGCTCACCTCTTGGGCCTCCACAAAATGTTTAAGAGGTCTCACCTCTTGGGCCTCCACATAATTTTTAAGAGGTCTCACCTCTTGGGCCTCCACAAAATGTTTAAGAGGTCTCACCTCTGGGCCTCCACAAAATGTTTAAGAGGTGTCACCTCTTGGGCCTCCACATAATTTTTAATACGTCTCACCTCTTGGGCCTCCACAAAATGTTTAACAGGTCTCACCTCTTGGGCCTCCACATAATTTTTAACGGGGTCTCCCCTCTTGGGCCTCCACATAATTTTAATACGTCTCACCTCTTGGGCCTCCACAAATCTTTAACAGGTCTCCCCTCTTGGGCCTCCACATAATTTTTAATACGTCTCACCTCTTGGGCCTCCACAAAATCTTTAACAGGTCTCACCTCTTGGGCCTCCACATAATTTTTAACGGGTCTCCCCTCTTGGGCCTCCACATAATTTTTAATACGTCTCACCTCTTGGGCCTCCACAAAATCTTTAACAGGTCTCCCCTCTTGGGCCTCCACATAATTTTTAATACGTCTCACCTCTTGGGCCTCCACAAAATCTTTAACAGGTCTCACCTCTTGGGGCCTCCACATAATTTTTAAGAGGTCTCACCTCTTGGGGCCTCCACAAAATGTTTAAGAGGTCTCACCTCTTGGGCCTCCACAAAATGTTTAAGAGGGTCTCACCTCTTGGGCCTCCACATAATTTTAAGAGGTCTCACCTCTTGGGCCTCCACATAATTTTTAATACGTCTCACCTCTTGGGCCTCCACAAAATGTTTAACGGGTCTCCCCTCTTGGGCCTCCACATAATTTTTAAGAGGTCTCACCTCTTGGGCCTCCACATAATTTTTAAGAGGTGTCACCTCTTGGGTCTCCACATAATTTTTAACGGGTCTCCCCTCTTGGGCCTCCACATAATTTTTAATACGTCTCACCTCTTGGGCCTCCACAAAAATCTTTAACAGGTCTCACCTCTTGGGCCTCCACATAATTTTTAAGAGGTCTCACCTCTTGGTCCTCCACAAAATGTTTAAGAGGTCTCACCTCTTGGGCCTCCACATAATTTTTAAGAGGTCTCACCTCTTGGGCCTCCACATAATTTTTAAGAGGTCTCACCTCTTGGGCCTGCGCAAAATGTTTAAGAGGTCTCACCTCTTGGGCCTCCACATAATTTTTAAGAGGTGTCAACTCTTGGGCCTCCACATAATTTTTAAGAGGTCTCACCTCTTGGGCCTCCACATAATTTTTAAGAGGTGTCACCTCTTGGGCCGCCACAAAATTTTCCATGAGCCTCTGGCCAGCCCACGGCCTCTTCCTGCCTTTTGCGGTCCTACGCATCCCTCCACATCCCCACTGCTTTACCTGCCTAGACATGACACTGGGCCAGGTCGGGTCACTGACATCTCAAGCGCCAACAATTTGGGCATTTTAAGGCTTCTGCATGTGTTTGAGTTGTTTTTACATTTTAAAGAAGACATGTCTGACCACATCTCACACACACACACAATGACAATTAGGGGTGGGGTCTATTTGCTTTCCCCCTTGCCTATGCCATCTGTGGTTGTCATAGGCAACGTGATTTTAAGGGGTGCAGAATTTCATCTTTTTTTTTGTCTAGTTTGGCTTGGGGTCCATGGCAATGTAGAGTAAAGAAGGTTTCCTTGTATGGTCTCACTTTACAGAGAGGTTAGATTGTGTTTGGAGTGTATTGTTGAGAGGCTGTGATAGTGGCGTAATAGTGCGACTTGGGCACGTTATATGCACCCAGACATGCTTCCCCTGCTGTCCCAGTTGCATTCCAGCAGTGTTGGCATCCTTTTCTGAGGTTCCAGGGTGGACTTGGTGACCTCCAAGTGGTCGAATTGAGATTTCCAAGTGGCGAGCATTTTTTTCCCATTGACTTTAATGGGATTCGATATCCGGTCGAATAGTCGAATTTCGCAGTCTATTCGAATCGAATTTCGAACTTTAGAATATTTCACTACTCGCTCATCTCTAATCATCGGCAGAATTACAGTGATAGGTAACACCTCCATGTAGATCAACATAGAACACATGATCCACAAATCATAGTAAGTTAATTTCTTCCCTCTCCCAACCGTATGACATCTGCACACTCATGCCTAGAAAATGCTGTTATAAAAGTCAATGAAAATCTCCAGTTTACAGGCTCTTGCGGTATATATGGCTTCAATAGACCATATCTTTAACAGCAGCTCAGGTAAGATGTCTGTCCCTATAATCAGGTTAAGTAAATAGAATAAAAATATCTATAACCAATAAATAAAAAACTGATAAAAAAAGAATATAGGCAATGATTTCCATTAAAGGGGTTTTCTGAGACTTGCATAGGTCATATTGTTACGTTCATTGTTCAAATGGCCTAAGCGCAGCTCATGCCCGTTGGAGTGAATGGGGCTGAGCTGCAATATCAAGCACAGCCGCTATATAATGTACTGCGTTGTGTTTGGTGAGTGCGGAGAAGGCTGTGGCTCTCACAGGAGTGCTGGTGCCTTCTCAAACAGCTGATCCCCGGGGGTTTTGGGTGTCAGACCCCTCCGATCAGATAATGATGGCTTATCCAGAGGTTAGGTCTTTATCGAAAAACCCTTTAAGGATATAATGCTACTCTATACTGAGAAAGCAAACAACCAAAAATTTACCAAAAAAAGGGGCCCCAAACAAACCCACCAAAGGTTGGCGGGAAAATAGAATACAAATGTCAGGCCACCAATGTAATAATACGGTACTAGCTCAAGCAAATATAAAACCTACATGGAAGAAAAGCAAGCAGAATGCATCAAAGTATAAAAAGGTCTTTATTAAATATAAATATATAGAAAACATCCCAAAAAAGGGTTACTGAATACAAAGACAAATGAGGCAGACAAAAGCGGCCTCCAAGGACCACACCGTGACACAGGGAAACCTAAGTGAAGGAAAGTAATAGAAATAATAAGCTAAATGTTCTAAAGGTTTCCATAGAACACAACATAAAGTGCCAGAGTACTATGACAAAATGCAGCAAGGAAAATATATTATAGATAAATTCAGCGGCTCACTAATGTAGATAAGGAATATGAGGTGCTCTCGTCTCCGATTCAACCACAATCGTCAATGAAATAATATTATAAAAGAGTTATAGGCGGAGCACTCTCTGTTTGGTAGTTCATGCACACCAAAATGGTATAATATAATACCAAACTGTAGTAAGGTAAATAATATTAATCAATGTGAAAAATATGATGATGATACAATATCTATATTGTGCAGTAGATTATACAGTAGATTGGGTGGTGTGCCCAATGTTATGGGCTATAATCTAGTCCTCAACTATATAATCAAACAAACATATTTCATGGAGACAAGTTATATAGGTAAATGCAAGGAAATCCTATTTATTTATTTTTTTTTTAAAATAGTATAAAATAAAAACTACCCCAAAAAATGTTGATATAAAAAATGGAGAATAAAAATAGGAAAAATAGGAATAAATATAAAAATAAAAATAATAATAAAAATAAAAAATAAATAGATTGATCAGTCCATAAGATGTAAAAGTTCTAAAGCTATGTTGGGAAATAAGTCATTAATAGGTATGATGCCGTTTTATTTTGTTTCAACAGTCAGGAGTTATATCCCGGTTTTAGTTGTGGCAGCTGTTGTTTGTTGCTAAATTATTGTCAATGTAGTGGTGACTTATATCTTGATGTTATATCCAATAGGACAAATACAGTATTATGGCTTCACTGTAGTACTTTACCACTCTAGCAGCTTTGGTCTTTTTCCTCCGGTTCTTGTGATGCACGGCGTTCCCCCATCTGGCGTTGTGTGATCTCGGTGGTATGCGGACTCGGCGTTGGTCTCTCTTGAACTTGGCGCTGTGCTCGGCGTCCCACGTGGCGTCCCACGTGGATGCTGGCTGTTTCTGTGCGCTTCAGTAGAAATTCAAAAAAGTTAATGGTAATTGTTTTTTTGTTTCTAGTTGTTGCACTTTTTGTAAATCCACTAAGATTCCTCAGTCATATATATATAAGAATATGATATATACTGATGCAGGCTTATTAGTTCCCAGACGCGTTTCGGGGGTCTAACTGCCCCCTTTCCCCTTTCTAACCATTGAGAAAGGGGGCAGTTAGACCAAAAATTTACCAAAAAAAGGGGCCCCAAACAAACCCACCAAAGGTTGGCGGGAAAATAGAATACAAATGTCAGGCCACCAATGTAATAATACGGTACTAGCTCAAGCAAATATACAACCTACATGGAAGAAAAGCAAGCAGAATGCATCAAAGTATAAAAAGGTCTTTATTAAATATAAATATATAGAAAACATCCCAAAAAAGGGTTACTGAATACAAAGACAAATGAGGCAGACAAAAGCGGCCTCCAAGGACCACACCGTGACACAGGGAAACCTAAGTGAAGGAAAGTAATAGAAATAATAAGCTAAATGTTCTAAAGGTTTCCATAGAACACAACATAAAGTGCCAGAGTACTATGACAAAATGCAGCAAGGAAAAATATATTATAGATAAATTCAGCGGCTCACTAATGTAGATAAGGAATATGAGGTGCTCTCGTCTCCGATTCAACCACAATCGTCAATGAAATAATATTATAAAAGAGTTATAGGCGGAGCACTCTCTGTTTGGTAGTTCATGCACACCAAAATGGTATAATATAATACCAAACTGTAGTAAGGTAAATAATATTAATCAATGTGAAAAATATGATGATGATACAATATCTATATTGTGCAGTAGATTATACAGTAGATTGGGTGGTGTGCCCAATGTTATGGGCTATAATCTAGTCCTCAACTATATAATCAAACAAACATATTTCATGGAGACAAGTTATATAGGTAAATGCAAGGAAATCCTATTTATTTATTTATTTTTTTAAATAGTATAAAATAAAAACTACCCCAAAAAATGTTGATATAAAA
Organism: Rhinella marina; assembly: GCA_900303285.1. Classification (NCBI taxonomy): domain Eukaryota; kingdom Metazoa; phylum Chordata; class Amphibia; order Anura; family Bufonidae; genus Rhinella; species Rhinella marina. The sequence goes on along the minus strand of ONZH01009230.1, from coordinate 26,112 downwards.
AATGGAGAATAAAAATAGGAAAAATAGGAATAAATATAAAAATAAAAATAATAATAAAAATAAAAAATAAATAGATTGATCAGTCCATAAGATGTAAAAGTTCTAAAGCTATGTTGGGAAATAAGTCATTAATAGGTATGATGCCGTTTTATTTTGTTTCAACAGTCAGGAGTTATATCCCGGTTTTAGTTGTGGCAGCTGTTGTTTGTTGCTAAATTATTGTCAATGTAGTGGTGACTTATATCTTGATGTTATATCCAATAGGACAAATACAGTATTATGGCTTCACTGTAGTACTTTACCACTCTAGCAGCTTTGGTCTTTTTCCTCCGGTTCTTGTGATGCACGGCGTTCCCCCATCTGGCGTTGTGTGATCTCGGTGGTATGCGGACTCGGCGTTGGTCTCTCTTGAACTTGGCGCGTGCTCGGCGTCCCACGTGGCGTCCCACGTGGATGCTGGCTGTTTCTGTGCGCTTCAGTAGAAATTCAAAAAAGTTAATGGTAATTGTTTTTTGTTTCTAGTTGTTGCACTTTTTGTAAATCCACTAAGATTCCTCAGTCATATATATATAAGAATATGATATATACTGATGCAGGCTTATTAGTTCCCAGACGCGTTTCGGGGGTCTAACTGCCCCCTTTCCCCTTTCTAACCATTGAGAAAGGGGGCAGTTAGACCCCCGAAACGCGTCTGGGAACTAATAAGCCTGCATCAGTATATATCATATTCTTATATATATATGACTGAGGAATCTTAGTGGATTTACAAAAAGTGCAACAACTAGAAACAAAAAAACAATTACCATTAACTTTTTTGAATTTCTACTGAAGCGCACAGAAACAGCCAGCATCCACGTGGGACGCCACGTGGGACGCCGAGCGCGCGCCAAGTTCAAGAGAGACCAACGCCGAGTCCGCATACCACCGAGATCACACAACGCCAGATGGGGGAACGCCGTGCATCACAAGAACCGGAGGAAAAAGACCAAAGCTGCTAGAGTGGTAAAGTACTACAGTGAAGCCATAATACTGTATTTGTCCTATTGGATATAACATCAAGATATAAGTCACCACTACATTGACAATAATTTAGCAACAAACAACAGCTGCCACAACTAAAACCGGGATATAACTCCTGACTGTTGAAACAAAATAAAACGGCATCATACCTATTAATGACTTATTTCCCAACATAGCTTTAGAACTTTTACATCTTATGGACTGATCAATCTATTTATTTTTTATTTTTATTATTATTTTTATTTTTATATTTATTCCTATTTTTCCTATTTTTATTCTCCATTTTTTATATCAACATTTTTTGGGGTAGTTTTTATTTTATACTATTTTTTAAAAAAAATAAAATAAATAGGATTTCCTTGCATTTACCTATATAACATGTCTCCATGAAATATGTTTGTTTGATTATATAGTTGAGGACTAGATTATAGCCCATAACATTGGGCACACCACCCAATTTACTGTATAATCTGCTGCACAATATAGATATTGTATCATCATCATATTTTTCACATTGATTAATATTATTTACCTTACTACAGTTTGGTATTATATTATACCATTTTGGTGTGCATGAACTACCAAACAATGAGTGCTCCGCCTATAACTCTTTTATAAGGAAAAATATATGCATATGCAAAACATAAGAGCTAACCCGTGCACCGGCGTGACAAAAGGAGGACGCAACCCCAACGCACGTTTCGCGTATCTTCATCAAGGGGTCTCTGATACAAAATGGAAACCAATATCATAGATGGTGGCTGCATGCAACCTCATGTAGACAGGGTTAAATCTGTTTATCACTGGATTAAATCTGTAAGTATTTAGCAGGTGTGGTTGTATTTAGCAGTGTAGTTATTAATCCCCAGAACGCACTGTGTTACAATCATGCCACATATCAGAGTACCATGTCAGTGTATCGGTGGTTCTCTGAGGATCAGAAGGATTTAGGGGCTGCTTTGAAGAGAAGTGTTAAGATGAAATGATTACACGACCTTGTTACTGTCACGCCTGATGTGATAATTCATCTTATCTTTTATTGTATTTGTTATTTGGTCCTGACACCGTTATCTCATTCATACATAAAATATAAAGACTTATCACTTCTGCAAGATTCTGACAGAAGAAAATCATAACAAGTCCGATCTTACAGCCATTGTTGAGCTAAAAAAGGATTCTTCATTTGCATTCTCTGGGTTATTTTCACATCTCTGTGCCGCTCAAAAGGACATTGTTCACATCTATTAATGAAACACATGAGTCAAGAAACAATGAAGAATATGAATATGGAAGAATGTTACTTAATGAAGGAGGCTCAGCATTTATTCTAAGAAAAAGAAAATGGAAAATGCAGTTGAAGAAATACCTAACCTTCATAAATGTAATTTTAAAAATTAATAAAAAATCACAATATTAAAATATTGGAGAGTCTTTTTAATGGGAGTGTGGCATTTGGATTAAAGGAGTTTTACAAAATTTTACTATTGATGCACTATGCTCAGGATAGGCTATCAATTTCTGGTCGCAGCCAGCCACTCTTGCTATTTCAGGTAGCACCAAAGCAGAAATTACACAGCACTATCCACTGTGTAGAGCTGGTTACTGCAGCCTGAAGATGCAAGCCCCGCCCACCAAACAGTGGATGGAGTTGTGTCGTTTTGGCGCCTACTTCCTGTCCAGAAAATACCAAAAAGCATCTAATTGGTGGGAGTGCAGGGTGTTGGACCCTTGCTAAGCACATCTTGATGCTCTATCCTGAGGATAAGCCATCAACTGCAAAATCTTGGACAGCCCCTTGAATCCCTAATAACTGCAGTACTACATGAATAGTTTTTCGAGATAAGGAGTCCGGATCTTTACTTTTTATTCTCATATTCTTCCCCGTTCCAAGCTTTTCACCCTAAAATCTCTGATGTAATATTGTACCTTCTTGGGACTGTTAAGCTTGCACATTCCTGGCAATGTAATCCAGGAGAGCTTTGTTCTAGCTACATATGTACATTCTTAACTTTCCTTGAATTTCATTAATGACTCCCAATTACTCACAATGCAAATTCAATAAAATATTGCAACATATCAACACAATCCTTGAAAGGCTGCAATACACATCACAATCACCAAGTGGCTAGACATAGAACTTCCTATATTATACACATCACCTGACAGATTATTACAAAATCTTGTTTTTTCATCCAAAAATCCTTCTACTGTATATCTAATAACCAATATAAAAGGAAAATAGCATGCAACATAACCTAAGTGGTATGCTGGTTATCTGGATCCAGATCCTAGTACTGTTCAGTCTTCCTCCTTCTACTCTATGATCTCTTCCATCTCAGTACAGGTGGGGGGGGGAGTATGCACAGTAGAAACTGCTTTATTAGAGAAACGATCAGCTCTGGTCCCTCTATGCAGTACCTGCTGTAAGAGGATCTATAGATTTGTGGTTCCCAGCTCTGTAGAAGATTATATATATATATATATATATATATATATATATATATATATATATATATATATGTTACTTTTAATCAGCAATTAAAACAAAATATTGATACATTCCCTGAAAAGTTGCATTTTTAAAAATGCGGTTGAATAAAACCATTACTTTGAATCTGGGAGAGCTGTGACTTTCTTGAACTTGTACCTATCTAGCTGTACATCTATAAGAAGTCTTTACTTTTTCCTAAATCCAAATATGCAATCTTGCTTGGCATCAGAGTTACCTTAAAACCTTAGAAACATTTTACCTCCTGCAAAAGAATAATAATCTTCTGATTGCAAGTTCATTTCACTCCTCAGCTTGAAGTTAGAATGTTCGGCATGAGGTTAATGTCTTCTAAAACTTAATTTCATTTGTTATCCACACCCCTATTGTTTAGCAACGTTTCTTATGCATTGTTGTATTATGCATGACAATCACAATTAACCAAGGAAACAACAATTTGTAAATAATCTTTTATTGTTAGAGACATTAGACATGAGTTTATGGGATTAATACTTGTTATGGTTGCAACTTATGTAGAGATCAGCGAATCGATTCTAAATGAATTGGAGAGGGTTTAAAAATTTCACAAAAATTCTTCTGCAAAACAGATCCAAAGTTTTAGCAATTTTCTTAGGAGGAATTGCACAAAACGGTGCCCATCATTTTAATGTTAAAAGGTGAGGGAAACAAGGCAGGGAGAATGAAGACGTGGACATATGCTCTAGGTGTCCTGGCAGAAACTAATTACAGACATAAGCCACTCATATTAGGGTGCTGCAGGGATACTGTAGGCATTTTGTTAGGTCAATTAAATTAATACGTAGAAAGGACAGGTTTTTATCAGTAGAGAAGAAGAGCATATGAGAATGACAGTGTTCATGTGTGTTTTACACACAGTGTTTATGTGTGTTTTACAGTGAGGACAGCTAGAGTTCTTCATGTAATTGCACTGCAATAACTGAAATCTCGCAGTGCCTGCAGAAACATCATTCTTTGTGCTTCAGTAGAGTGACTTTGTTTTTTTTCAAAAATATCAGTGTTCTACAGTTCAGTGTGTTTTATAGGAATATTTTCAGCACCTCAAGCAGCACAAAATGTGGATGGACATGCAATGCAATTGCACCCTTTTCCTTCTAAAAACAGTTGCAACTTTGCTATTGTTTATACGCAGTTCAGCATTTTTTAGTGTATAAAAAACCAATGTGTATGTAGAAGGGGATGTTTTATTTATTAAGAAACAAATTGTTGCAATTTTTCTACCATTTATATTTACATATTTTAGTGAGTCAATATATCAATTTAATTCAGCACATTTAAGTGCTTCAATATACTATACCAGTTTAATTCAGTGCATTTTAGTATGTCATCACAGTAAATTTTATCACATTGTAGTGCCTTTATACCAGTATTAAGTTAGCACATTTTAGTGCATCAATATACCACTGTGTTCATAAAAGGGGACATTTAATTGTGCCTTTGATAATTACTGAAAAGACAGTTGCAATTTTGCTATTGTTTGCAATTGCACAAGTCGGCATATTTCAGTGCATCAATACCAGTGTGTTCATAGAAAGGGACATTTTCCGTAATTTCACCTCTGTTAAAGGGAACCTGTCATCTCCGAAATACCCCCTGAACTAGAGTAAGCAGTGTATAGTATAAGTGATGCTGAATCCGAATATGTAAGTTTTATCTTCATACTCACTTCCATTCTGACGCTGTGCTCCCACAAACCTGCAGTAAAATGCACTCAGTGGACTCCGGTTCTCACTCACATAATGGAGTCCACTGAGTGCATTTTACTGCAGGTTTGTGGGAGCACAGCGTCGGAATGGAAGTGAGTATGAAGATAAAACTTACATATTCGGATTCAGCATCACTTACACTATACAACGCTTACTCTAGTTCAGGGGGTGTTTTGGAGATGACAGGTTCCCTTTAATTATATAAAAATGGTACAAAACCTACTACTTATAATTGTGCAGTTTAGCACATTTCAGTTTGCTAATTCCAGGGAGTTCGTAAAAGGGGTCGTTAAATTATCCAACTGTTAATAACATTAAAAATCAGTTGCAATTTTGATACCGTTTGTAATTGCACAATAGCTTATTGCAATCCATCAATAACAGTATGTTCATATAAGGACATCTTTAATTGGGCCTCTGTTTAGGCTACTTTCACACTTGTGTTTTTGCTGGATCCGTCAGGGTTCAGTAAAAACGCTTCTGTTACTGATAATATAACCGCCTGTATCCGCTATGAACGGACCCAGTTGTATTATCTTTAACATAGCCAAGATGGATCCGTCATGAACTCCACTGAAAGTCAATGGGGGACAGATACTTTTTCTATTGTGTCCAATTGAGTCAGAGTTAAATAGATCCGTCCCCATTGACTTGCATTGTGGGTCATGACGGATCCATCTTGCTCCGCATCCCATGATGGAAAGAAAACTGAAGCATGCCACAGTTTACTCTTCGGTATGGAAATGCAACCAAACAGAACAGAAAGCTTTTTGGAGCATTCTGTACCGTTATGTTACGTTTTGTTTCCATTGACAATGAATGTGGACAAAACAGAAGCGTTTTGTTTCCGGTATTGAGATCCTATGACTAGTGTTAAGCGAACATGTTCAGCCGAATGCGTTATTCCACCAAACATGGTGGCGCTCGGGACCACGTGGTGTTCGGCAGTGAATGCCAGTACCTCTCCGAACGCTAATTGGCTAATTAGCGTGTGGGGAGGTAATGGCATTCACTGTAATGCCAGTAGCCATGTTAGCTACTGGCATTACACTGATTGGCTGGCCGGGAACGCGTCATTGGGTGCTATATAGCACCCGGTGACGTGACTGGCTCATGCCGAGTCAAGGACAGCTGCTGCAAGGCGGGACAGATAGTGTAGGGAGAGAAGAACGCTAGGCAGGGATAGTTTTTATTTTGAAAAGACCCAAAAGCCCTTTTAAGGGCTATTATATCTTGCTGCAATATATATATATATATATATATATATATATATATATATACTGACAGGGAGTGTTCCACAGGATTGGCGCATAGCAAATGTGGTGCCAATATTCAAAAAGGGTCCAAAAACAGAGCCCGGGAACTATAGGCTGGTAAGTTTAACATCAGTCGTGGGTAAACTGTTTGAGGGTTTTCTGAGAGATACTATCTTGGAGTAACTCATTGAAAATAAGCAAATTACTCCATATCAGCATGGCTTCATGAGGGATCGGTCATGTCAAACCAATTTAATCAGTTTCTATGAGGAGGTAAGTTCTAGACTGGACCGCAGCGAATCAATGGATGTCGTATATCTGGACTTCTCCAAAGCATTTGACACTGTACCACATAAAAGGTTAGTATATAAGATGAGAATGCTTGGCCTGGGAGAAAATGTCTGTATGTGGTTAAGTAAATGGCTCAGTGATAGAAAACAGAGGGTGGTTATTAATGGCACATACTCAGATTGGGTCACTGTAACTAGTGGGGTACCACAGGGGTCAGTATTGGGCCCTATTCTCTTCAATATATTTATTAATGATCTTGTAGAAAGCTTGCACAGTAAAATATCAATTTTTGCAGATGACACTAAACTGTGTAAAGTAATTAACACAGAAGAGGACAGTACACTGCTACAGATGGATCTGAATAGACTGGAGGCTTGGGCAGAGAAGTGGCAGATCAGGTTTAACACTGACAAATGTAAGGTTATGCATATGGGAAGGAATAATGCAAGTGACCAGTACATACTAAATGGTAAAATATTGGGTAACTCTGACATGGAAAAGGACCTAGGAATTTTAGTGAACAGCAAACTAAGCTGTAGAAACCAGTGTCAGACAGCTGCTGCCAAGGCCAATAAGATAATGGGTTGCATCAAAAGAGATGCCCGTGATGAGAACATAGTCCTGCCACTTTACAAATCACTAGTCAGACCACACATGGAGTACTGTGTACAGTTCTGGGCTCCTGTGAACAAGGCAGACATAGCAGAGCTGGAGAGTGTTCAGAGGAGGGCAACTAAAGTAATAACTGGAATGGGTGGACTACAGTACCCAGAAAGATTATCAAAATTAGGCTTATTCACTTTAGAAAAAAGACGACTGAGGGGAGATCTAATAACTTTGTATAAATATATCAGGGGTCAGTACAGAGATCTCTCCCATGATCTATTTATCCCCAGGACTGTGACTGTGACGAGGGGACATCCTCTGCGTCTGGAGGAAAGAAGGTTTGTACACAAACATAGAAGAGGATTCTTTACGGTAAGAGCAGTGAGACTATGGAACTCTCTGCCTGAGGAGGTGGTGATGGTAAGTTCACTAAAAGAGTTCAAGAGGGGCCTGGATGTATTTTTTGAGGGTAATAATATTACAGGTTATAGTTACTAGAGAGGGTCGTTGATCCAGGGAGTAATTCTAATTGCCTGATTGGAGTCGGGAAGGAATTTTTTTCCCCTAAAGTTGGGAAAATTGGCTTCTACCTCACAGTGGTTTTTTGCCTTCCTCTGGATCAAAATAAATCACAGAAAAGGAATATTAGTGCACAAAAATAGATGCAAGCAATATATACTGTATAAACTAAGACCTCATTCTGATATGATAAAATCTGAGACTCTTAGCCAATATATTTTGATCAAAACACATCTGTGCCCACCTACCCAGAGTTACGGTGGTCTCAGGTCAGGCAGGTCCTACGCTAAACCTAACAATGCCAGTGGGCATCTATATCTAGGAGCGTGGGCGCCGCACATATAGGCGTGTTGCTCCTAGTAACCTCTACGTGCATACAGCAACCAATGAGAGGATGAGCAAACACATCTATGTGTACCATGCAATCAAGACGCTCAATTTGATAGGAGGAGCAAAAGTGCACAAGAATGCTACTCAAGATAAGCTAAGAGCGCATTCACACCTGAAGGTGCCACTCCCTCAGGTACATATTATAAACCAAGCAAAACTCACAGAAACAAAAGGATAAAAAACATCCTGCATGATGTGATAGCAATGATTGCGGATGTCAGTGGCTATATATCTCTTAATAATATAAAAATGAGTTTCTGTCTGTCTGTCTGTCTGTTCTCTATGCGCGACCAAACTACTGGACCGATTTTCACCAAATTCGGCACACAGGTACATCAGGTGTCCAGGAAGGTTTTAGACCAGGCCTTATCTCTCTAGGACATACCGTTCCTGAGATATTCCCAAAATATGATCTCCATTAGCCAACATTACAACTGGGAACTTTGGTTTTAAACTCCAACTGCCATTCTCTGCAAAGGCACACACAGGGAGGGCAGGTTTCCATAACAACCAGGTAATTTTCAGCAGCTGAGGCTCTCATCCATTTCTATTCACTGACACTGTTAAAGGTATTCCGGTTACCATAAATATAACTTATGTTTTTTTCTATTACTACAGTTCAGCAGTAATAAAAGATGTTTTCCTCCACTGCTGTCTATTGCGTGGGCTCATAAATAAGCATGGTATTGACCTTTAATTCAGGCCACCCTAAAATAAGTACTTAAAACCCCCGCCCCAGGTCTCACTAAGCCACACCCCCAACTATGGCAGGCCACACCCCCTTTCACTCCGCAGCCAACAGAGATTGAAAAAATAAAGGTAAAAATCAACTTCTGTCAGCTGCAGGGATGGGTGGGAGGTTGACTTTCTTTCTGCAACAACACACACAAACATTAAATAAAATAGATTAAATACACCCATGCAAAGCGTCTTGCTAATCCACGCCCCCGACTCTGTCAGGTCAAACCCCCTCCCACTCCGCAGCCAATGGGAATTGAAAAAATGAAGGTAAAAATAAACTTCTGTTTGCTGCAGGGGTGGGAGGGTGAATTTCTCTCTGCAACGACACACAAAAATTTTAGATGAAATAGACTAATTATAGACTACAACCGTTCGAAGCCTTTTGCTAAGCCACGCCCCGTCTCTGTCAGGCCACGCCCCTCTCACTCCACAGCCATTCTGCAACGACACACAGAAACATTAAATGAAATAGATTAAATGCACCTATGCAAAGCGCTTTGCTAAGCCACGCCCCGACTCTGTAAGTCCACGCCCGCTCCCACTCCGCAGCCAACAGGGATTGAAAAAATAAAGGTAAAAATAAACTTCTGTTTGCTGCAGGGGTGGGAGGGTGAATTTCTCTCTGCAACGACACACACAAATTTTAGATAAAATAGACTAATTATAGACTACAACTGTTCGAATCGTCTTGCTAAGTCATGCCCCCAACTCTGTCAGACCACGCCCCCTCCCACTCTGCAGCCATTCTGCAACGACACACAGAAACATTAAATGAAATAGATTAAATCACCTATGCGAAGCGCTTTGCTAAGCCACACCCCGACTCTGTAAGGCCACGCCCCCTCCCACTCCGCAGCCAACAGGGATTGAAAAAATAAAGGAAAAAATCAACTTCTATCAGCTGCTGGGATGGGTGGGAGGTTGACTTTCTTTCTGCAACGACACACAGAAACATTAAATGAAATAGATTAAATACACCCATGTGAAGCGTCTTGCTAATCCACGCCCCCGACTCTGTCAGGTTACGCCCCCTCCCACTCCGCAGCCAACGGGGATTGAAAAAATAAAGGTAAAAATAAACTTCTGTTTGCTGCAGGGGTGGGAGGGTGAATTTCTCTCTGCAATGACGCACAAAATTTTAGATGAAATAGACTAATTTCAGACTACAACCGTTCGAAGCATCTTGATAATCCACACCCCCAACTCTGCCAGGCCATGCCCCCTCCCACTCCGCAGGCAACAGGGATTGAAAAAAATCAGCTGCAGGGGTGGGAGGGTGAATTTCTCTCTGCAACGACACACAAAAATCGTAGATGAAATTGACTAATTTTAGACTATGACCATTCAGTACTAATAAAAGATGTTTTTCTTCCACTGCTACCCATTGCGGGTCCCCATAAATTACCATGTCATCGACCTGTAATTCATGACACTCTGACCCCCGCCCCAGATCTCGGGAAACCACGCTCCGACTCTGTCAGGCCACGCCCCCTCCCACTCCGCAGCCAACGGGGATTGAAAAAATGAAGGTAAAAATCAACTTCTGTCAGCTGCAGGGGTGGGAGGGAAGTTGGATTTCTTTCTGCAACAACATACAGAAACATTAAATGAAATAGATTAAATATACCCGTGCAAAGCAATGTTTTCTTCCACTGTTACCCATGGCGTGTCCTCATAAATTACCATGGCATCGACCTGTAATTCTGGCCACCATCAAAAGAAGGACTTAAAACCCCGCCCCAGATCTTGCAACGTCATGCCCCCGACTCAGTCAGGCCATGACCCCTCCCACTCCGCAGCCAATGGAGATTGAACAATTGAAGGTAAAAATCAACTTCTGTCAGCTGCAGGGATGGGAGGGAGGATGACTTTCTCTCTGCAACGACACACAGAAACATTAAATGAAATAGATTAAATATACCCGCGCAAAGCAATGTTTTCTTCCACTGCTACCCATTGTGTTTCCTCAAATTACCATGGCATTAACCTATAATTCAGGCGACCCTGAAATGAAGGACTTAACCCCCCCCCTTGTGTCCCATTAAACCACACCCCCTCCCACTCCGCAGCCAATAGGGATTGAAAAAATGAAGGTAAAAATCAATTTCTGTCAGCTGCATTGACTTTCTCTCTGCAACGACACACAGAAACATTAAATAAAATAGATGAAATATACCCAGGCGAAGCCGGGTCTTTCTGCTAGTATATATATATATATATATATATATATATATATATATATATATATATATATATATTTTTTTTTTTTTTGAAGGCGTTAAAAATTGCGCAAGGTGGCCTGACATTAACGCCACCTGTGCAGCTGGTGCATGGTGTATTACTCTCTGTATACTATATACCTGACATCTTTGCTATTTTTTCTGCGGTTAATTAAGTCCGCAGTACCTCTTTTGCATCTGCTGTATAACATTTGCGCAAGGAGGGACTTATAGTGTGGGGATAGGATTTGGCTAGGCAGGGCTAGTTGTCCTGTTCGAAAGACACAAAAATCCATTGGTATATCTGGCTGCAATATATAATTTTTGTGGTGGGTTAAAAATTGAGCAAGGTTGCCTGACCTTAACACCACCTTTTCAGCGTCTGCTGTCTAACATTTGTGTATCCCAAATAACAGAAATCCGGGTATTTTTTTCTGCGGCTATTGAAGGCGACATTACTAATGTTGCAGAGATTAGCGGCAGAAAGAAACGCAATAAATGTCAGGTACATAGGAGAAACATACATTGTCCTGTACATGTAATGTCACCGTGATTAGCGGCAGAAAGAAACGCAATAAATGTCAGGTATATAGGAGATACATACATTGTCCTGCACACGCTGCGCAGCTGGTGTTAAGATTAGGCAAACTTGTGCAAATTTTGACCATCAAGAATAACAATATGGCAGCCAGATATAACAAAAGTCCTTAAAAGGAACAACTAGCCCTGCCTAGCCGAATCCTATCCCTACATTATCTGTGCCTGATTGCGCAAATGTTATACATTATATGAATAACGGCAGAAAAAAATACACTGGATGTCAGGTATTTAGGATACAAAAAGGTTATACTGCACATGCAGCACAGGTATGTGACATTACCAGCGCTGCGTCTGCTGCATAACGTTTGCTCATTCGGTGAAATTTTTCTGCTCATACACTAAAAAAATCTGCGCAACTGTACTTTTGACAAACTTACATATATACCATTTAGTATGCGCAAGGCATACGCAAGTAAGGGACAGGGAAGTGGGCGTGCTGCTGATGGTGCATGGTGGGCGCGGTGAAACAGTGTCTGCTGGCAGAGCACAAGAAACAAAGTCATCCAAAACTCCTAGCTTCATTTCTCAATTTGGAGGGCGGCGCAAGACAGGTTCTTGTTAGGTCAGCATGTCAGGAGGAGGACCAGAGTGAGGTTAATTTTTTAGGTTAAAAAATTAGGAGTGAGGGCCTGCTGGTGATCCTCTTAAATATTTAAAGAGGGCAGTCTAATAAGCAGCATATGATGGAGGAAGAGGACGAGAAGAGGAAGAGGTTCATGGAAATACAGTGTATTCAATACACCTTAAAAGCCACATTTAAAGTTCCTTTTTGTTCAGCCGCTTTCCTCTGGTGGGGTAGTGAAGTCAGGGGCAATCCAGGCCTTGTTCATTTTGATTAGCGTCAGCATTTTTAGTTGACAGGCGGATGCTCTTAGCAGTTATTATGCCCCCAGCGGCACTAAATAACTGCTCCAACAAAACGCTGGCGGCAGGGCAGGCCAGCATCTCCTAGGCATAGAGCGCCAGTTCATGCCATATGTCTAGCTTAGACACCCAATAATTATAAGGCACAGAGGGATTGCTGAGGATGTTGACATTGTCAGCTAGGTACTCCTTTACCATTTTCCAAAACTTTTCCCTCCTAGTTGTGACACTAGGCCGCTTATCAGAACCTTTTTCACATGCAGCGTTGTCCATCTTTATTGTGAGCAGGTAGAGTTCCAGCGTGTTCTTAGGTCGCACAGCAGTCAGTGAGCTGGCAAGTGTAAGCGCTGCTGCAGCGCTGCCAGACCGGCGGAAGCTGTAGGTGACTTTTGGAAATGGGCACCTTCACCAGCAGCTCAGGCAAATTGGTGTAGGTTTTGAGAAACTGCTGAACCACTAAGTTGATGCAGGTGTTTGACCTGAGGAAGACTCCTGTTCGTCCTTCCTTTTGGAGGAACAGGTAGACTCATTCCTGTCATTAGTTCCCGGATCCTATAGGGTCAGTTTGGTTTAGGTTCCTGTTGAGGTTCCACCAAGTTGCGGCCATTATCAGAAACAACCACGTCTGGTTGTAGGTTGAGTGGCGAGAGCCACAGCTCAGCCTGGTCCCTTATACCCTGCCACACCACTGTGGTGGTGTGTTGTTTGTCACCAAATCAAATAAGTTTCAGCACAGCCTGTTGCCGCTTCCCCACCGCTGTGCTAAACAACTTCCAGGTACTGACTGATGGCTGACTGGTGCTGCAAGATGAGAATTCCTAGATGGAATTGGTGGAGGAGAAAGGGGGTTTCAGCCGCTAATTTAGGTGGTGGTGGAAATCCGGAGGGAAGTAGGGCCCACAATCCTTTGTGTCGGTAGCACCTGTGCCATCCCAGAGTACAACTCACTTTTAGCCTCCACAGCATTCACCCAGTGTGCCGTCAGGGAACTGTAGCACTTGTCCATGTGTCAATCGTTAAGTGGACCTTCCCAGTAACTGAGTTGGTCAGGGCACGGGTTATGTTTCAGGACACATGCTGGTGTAAGGCGGTGAGGGCACACCGGCAAAAATAGTGGCGGCTAGGTACTGAGTAACGAGGGACAGCCGCCGCCATCAGACTGCGAAAAGCCAAGGTGTCCACAAGCAGCATTTTCAGCACCAGCAATTTGTAAAGGTGTGCATTTAGTGAGTGCTATGGCTTGTGGGTGGTTGGCTGGGTATTTGCGCTTTCGTTCAAAGGCCTGGGGTATAGAAATCTGTATGCTGCGCTGGGACAAGGAAGTGGATGTGCTCGCTGATGGTGCTTGCGAGGGTCTAGGTGCAGGGCGGGAGGCATCTGGGCCTGCGTCTTGGCTAGCATGTAACACAGGGAAGAGGAGGCAGTGGTGTGACCTAAAGACACCGATTGTTGATCCACGCGTTTGACCCACCTATCAGGGTGCTTTGCTGCCATGAAGATCATGCTGGTGGTGGTCATGTTGCTAGTTTTCATGTCCCTGCTCAATTTGGTACGGCACAGGTTGCAAATGACAATTCTTTGATCATCCACACTTGTTGGTGTGGCCTGCCTTCTCCCTTTTGCCACCCCACTGCCTCTTACAGCCTTGTTGCGGTGCTGCGCATCCCTCCCCCTCTGTACTGCTGTCCTCGCTCAGCTTGCCTCCTTCTCATTTTGGGCCAGTGATTTCATCGTCCACCACCTCTTCTTCCACTTCTTCACTCTGGTCCTCCTCCTGACAAGTAGACCTTCAGTGCTGCTGACACTCAAAAACATTTGGCGTGAGGGTCTGCTGCTGATCTGACCATCTAAAACATTAAGGATGAGTGCCTGCTGCTGAGCTGACCGTGTAAAACATTTGGGACGAGTGCCTGCTGCTGATCTGACTGTGTAAAACATTAGGGGTGTGCGCCTACTGCTACTTGCGCTTTATATACAAGTAAATATATGTTTCCTAACAATATTTCCTCTAAAATCGATGATATCTTCTGTTTTTGGGGGGATTATTGTCATTCCATAAAAGTGGCGTAATAGTCGGACATCATCATTAATAGCAGTGACTTCGGTGTCCAAGATGCATCCAGACATCCTCCCCATGCTGTTCCCTAACAATTTCTCTAGTGTTTCCACCATTTTCTCACGTTTCCCTATGAACCAGACAGCCTCCCCTCTGCAGAGCACGGAGTGCCTGGTCTTCTCCCATTGACTTCCACTTCCATTATACTCGGGTGCTCGGCTGAACACTCGAGAACCATCTAGTGTTCGGCCATAACACCAGAGCACCTGAGTATTGCGGTGCTCGATCATCACTACCTATGACGGATCTCAATATCGGAAAATAGAAACGCTAGTGTGAAAGTAACCTTAATTGCCAAAAAAGGTTGCAATATTGATACCATTTATAATTGCACGGTTCTGCTTATTTTAGTGCATCAATATCTCAATTTAATTCAAAATATTTTACTGTATTAATATAACAAATTGTACTGAATCAATATAATAATTGAGCTGTGTTCGCAGCTCTGGCCTTTTTTGATGACATCACACAAAATGGCTCCATAGGCTCCCCCATCCTGCCTGCATTGCATGCTTCCATCCTGTCTTCTACTGTGCACATTAAGCATTTTGCATTTCAACAGTAATAACAATTCTCTTCCTCCTGTGTGCCGTCCAATGTGTGCAGCTGCCAAGTGGTGAGCATGCGCATGGTGAAAGCCCTCATTCACCCAGTGCATGTGGAGAAATGAGGGATTTCACAATGTGCATGCTTGCTTTGCTTGGCAGCTGTGTACATCGGACGACACATTGGAGGCAGAGAATTTGTTTTCAGGGCCAACACTGAATGGTTGATGTTGATTCTGCACAGGAAAAGACAGATCAGGAGCTTGCAGTGCTGGCAGGATGGGGAGCATATGGAGATATTTTGCAGTAGCATCTTCAGATGCTGTGGTCATGATTTAATACATGTATGGCGAAGGTTCTGAAGGAGTTAAACATAGTCAACCATGCCTTTACCCATAGCTTTATATCAGTGTCATTCTAACATTATTTACTATTGCAGTCATTGTGCCTGCAGGTGCTGTGTTGTGGTGATGGCAATTGACATGTGGCGCTGCACCAAATTAGATTAGGGACCTGCTTGAAAGAGGCCACCTCAAGGGCTTGTTCACACAGCCATTGACAGGCCATGCCTGTGCTGTGGACCGCAATGCACAGACTCCGACTGTGGGGCTTCCTCATGCGGATCGCAGACCCATTCACTTTAATGGGGTCTATGATCCACATCCGACTGTCCGCAACACAAAAAAAGTAAAACAAGTTCTATTTTTTTACAGTATGAAGGCAGGAGTGCTTCCGTGGGGTTCTGATCCCTGCCTCCGTTCTGCACTGCACTGCATCTCTGTGATTGCGGACCCATTCAAGTGATCCATGATACGGGGTGCACGCGGCCGGTGCCTGTGTATTGCGGACCCAGCATATAACATAATAACATAGTAACATAGTTTGTAAGGCCGAAAAAAGACATCTGTCCATCTAGTTCAGCCTGTTTTCCTACAAGTTGATCCAGGGGAAGGCAAAAAAAAAACCCTGTGAGGTAGAAGCCAATTTTCCTCACTTTAGGGGGAAAAATTCCTTCCCGACTCCAGTCAGGCAATCAGAATAACTCCCTGGATCAACGACCCATCTCTAGTAACTATAACCTGTAATATTATTACCCTCCAGAAATACATCCAGGCCCTTCTTGAACTCTCTTAGTGAACTTACCATCACCACCTCCTCAGGCAGAGAGTTCCATAGTCTCACTGCTCTTACCGTAAAGAATCCTCTTCTATGTTTATGTACAAACCTTCTTTCCTCCAGACGCAGAGGATGTCCCCTCGTCACAGTCACAGTCCTCGGGATAAATAGATGATGGGAGAGATCTCTGTACTGACCTCTGATATATTTATACATAGTTATTAGATCTCCCCTCAGTCGTCTTTTTTCTAAAGTGAATAACCCTAATTTTGATAATCTTTCTGGGTACTGTAGTCCACCCATTCCAGTTATTACTTTAGTTGCCCTCCTCTGAACCCTCTCCAGCTCTGCTATGTCTGCCTTGTTCACAGGAGCCCAGAACTGTACACAGTACTCCATATGTGGTCTGACTAGTGATTTGTAAAGTGGCAGGACTATGTTCTCATCACGGGCATCTATGCCTCTTTTGATGCAACCCATTATCTTATTGGCCTTGGCAGCAGCTGTCTGACACTGGTTTCTGCAGCTTAGTTTGCTGTTCACTAAAATTCCTAGGTCCTTTTCCATGTCAGAGTTACCCAATGCTTTACCAATTAGTATGTACTGGTGACTTGCATTATTCCTTCCTCATCTGCCACTTTTCTTCCCAAGCCTCCAGTCTATCCAGATCCTGCTGTAGCAGTGCACTGTCCTCCTCTGTGTTAATTACTTTACACAGTTTAGTGTCATCTGCAAAAATTGATATTTTACTGTGCAAGCTTTCTACAAGATCATTAATAAATATATTGAAGAGAATAGGACCCAATACAGACCCCTGTGGTACCCCACTAGTGACAGTGACCCAATCTGAGTATGTACCGTTAATAACCACCCTCTGTTTTCTATCACTAAGCCAGTTACTTACCCACATACAGACATTTTCTCCCAGGCCAAGCATTCTCATTTTGTATACTAACCTTTTATGTGGTACCGTGTCAAACGCTTTGGAGAAGTCCAAATATACAACTTCCATTGAGTCGCCGCGGTCAAGTCTAGAACTTACCTCCTCATAGAAACTGATTAAATTGGTTTGACATGACCGATCCCTCATGAAGCCATGCTGATATGGAGTTATTTGCTTATTTTCATTGAGGTACTCCAAGATAGCATCTCTCAGAAAACCTTCAAACAGTTTACCCACAACAGAAGTTAAACTTACCGGCCTATAGTTTCCAGGCTCTGTTTTTGGACCCTTTTTGAATATTGGCACCACATTTGCTATGTGCCAATCCTGTGGAACACTCCCCGTCAGTATAGAGTCCTTAAATATCAGAAATAAGGGTCTGTCGATGACATTACTTAATTCTCTTAGGATACGGGGGTGTATGCCATCCGGTCCTGGTGATTTGTCTATTTTAATATTTTTAAGACGCTGCTGCACCTCTTCCTGGGTCAGAGAGGACACTTTTAAAGGGGAATTTACTTTTATACTCTGCATTTCATCTGACATTTTATTTTCCTCAGTGAATACAATGGAGAAAAAGTTATTTAGTAGCTTCGCTTTCTCCTCATCGCTCTCTGCTACTCCCCCCTCATTACTCTGTAAGGGGCCGACACCTTCAGGTTTATACTTTTTAGTATTTATATAATTGAAGAACATTTTAGGGTTAGTTTTACTCTCTTTGGCGATTAATCTCTCGGTCTCTAGTTTGGCTGTTTTTATGTGTCTTTTACATATTCTATTTTTTTCCTTATAGTTTTTCAATGCTTCCTCACTCCCCTCCTGTTTTAGTGATTTAAATGCTTTCTTTTTGTCATTTATTGCTTTCTTTACAGTTCTATTTATCCACATTGGTTTTTTCTTGTTTCTTATTATTTTATTCCTATATGGTATGTACCTCTCACAATTAGATATTAGGATGCTTTTAAAAATATCCCATTTTGTGGCTGTATTTTTATTTTTGAGGACTTTGTCCCAGTTAGTTAGGGCTATGGCCTCTCTTAGTTGGCTAAATTTTGCTTTTTTGAAGTTTGGTATTTTTGTTCCTCCCTGAAGAAACGCTCTTTTGAATGACAATTGGAAGGTTATTATGTTATGGTCACTGTTTCCCAGGTGTCCCCCAACCTGCACACCTGTTGTTCTGTCAGGTCTATTGGTTAATACTAAGTCCAGTATGGCCGTCCCTCTAGTGGGGTCCTGAACCAGTTGGGAAAGGTAATTGTCTTTGATTATTTCCAAGAACCTGTTTCCTTTATGAGATGTACAGGTTTCAGTTTCCCAGTCTATATCTGGGTAGTTGAAGTCCCCCATAATAACGACCTCATTATGATTTGCCGCCTCATCTATTTCATTTAGAAGTAGATTTTCTGTGGTCTCTGATATATTGGGTGGTTTATAATAAACCCCTATTAGTATTTTATTATTGTTTTTGGCTCCATTTATTACTACCCACCGTGACTCCACATCTGTATGTCCCTCACTTATATCTTCCCGGAGTGTGGGCTTTAGGCATGACTTTACATAAAGGCAGACCCCTCCCCCTCTCCGGTTTTGACGATCCTTTCTAAAAAGATTGTAACCATGTACATTAACTGCCCAGTCATAGCTATCATCCAGCCATGTCTCAGTTACTCCCACTATGTCATAGTCCTCCTCACACATCACTAATTCCAGTTCACCAGTTTTATTAGCTAGGCTTCTGGCATTAGTGTACATACAATTAAGAGGTTGATGTATATTTCTTACCCTACACCTTTCCTTCTGATCTGTTCTAGTTCCTCCTTCCATTCCTCCCCCAGTTCCATTACCTTGCCCCAGGTCTCTATCTGCACTATCTTCCCCTCCTATAATGTAGTTACCCTCCCCCCCAGTCCCTAGTTTAAACACTCCTCCAGCCTTCTAGCCACCTTCTCCCCCAAAACAGCTGCCCCTTCCCCATTGAGGTGCAGCCCATCCCTACGGTAGAGCCTGTAGCCGACAGAGAAGTCGGCCCAGTTCTCCAGGAACCCAAACCCCTCCTTCCTACACCAGTTCTTGAGCCACTTGTTTACCTCCCTAATCTTCCGCTGCCTTTCTTGTGTGGCTCGTGGTATAGGCAGTATTTCGGAAAACACTACCTTGGAGGTCCTTGCCCTAAGCTTATGCCCTAGATCCCTAAAATCATTTTTAAGGACACTCCCCCTACCTCTAACTTTGTCATTGGTACCGATATGGACCATGACTGCTGGATCTTCTCCAGCCCCTCCCAGTAATCTGTCAACCCGATCCACGATGTGCCGAACTCGAGCGCCTGGAAGGCAGCACACCATCCGACGATCCCGGTCTTTGTGACAGATTGCCCTCTCTGTACCCCTAATAATGGAGTCGCCCACTACCAGCACCTGTCTGGCCTGCCCTGCTCTCCTGGCCCCCTGCTTACTGGAGCTGACATTCCCCTGACTGGCAGAGGAAGTGTCCGGCTGCAGCAGTGCTCTCCCTGAAGTGACATCCCCCTCATCTGCCAAACTTGCAAACTTGTTGGGGTGTGTCAGATCAGGGCTAGCCTCCCTCGCACTTTTCCCTCTAACCCGCTTTCTAACTGTTACCCAGCTAGCTACCTCACTTTCCTGGGCCTCCTCACTACCACCCTCCCCCACATCTACCCCATAGAGTGCTTTCTCACTGAGCAGCAAACTCTTTTCCAAATTGTCAGTGCTTCTCAGCGTTGAAATTCGCCCGCTTAGATACACGATGTGCGATTCCAAGCGGACAATTTGCTCACATTTTGAACAAATATATGCACCCTTAAACGGCTGTTCCAGGACTGCATACATCAGACAAGATGTGCACTGGACTGCGCTGTCAATGATGGAAGCCATTCTAATGGGGATTACACAAGCAAAAGCGAAAAAATACAATACAATGATATGGAAAGACTTACTGTAGTCCCTTTTAAAGTTCCCGAATCTGAAGTCACGCAATCTAAAGTCACACACTTAATTCAACCACACACTTAAAGTCAAACACGCGAACGCTCAAACTCGCGTATTATCTCTGCTTTTATAAGTGGGAAACGCAAACCAGTCTGTTTTTTTCCTCTGGATTCAAAGGGGGCAGCAATACGGCCACGGATGCACAATGGCCATGTGAACAAGCCCTTAGAGAGAGTGGACTTATACATTTAGATCACAACATATACAAAGTGCCTCATGGACATGTTTATAAATTATGCTGAGAAGCAACACTTCGATGCGTGGCATGTGGATGTGTGATTCATGTCTTTTTTTCTACAGATTGGCAGATCTGGGCTTATTAGTAGTGTTGAGTGAAACAAAGCATGTAAATTTGAATTTGGTCCGAATTTTAGGAAAAATTTGATTCTAAACGAATTTCCTAATTTTTCCTAAAATGGAGATCTTCAAGAGACTGCCACTGAGTGAGCCCAAAAGGCTGTATTGCACTAAAGGATCAGGCATGTTGGAATCGATCAACCCGATCCTTATCTTTCAGGGACCCATACATATTAGATGGTTGGAAATTTGTGAGTTTGGCCGATCTGCATCTAATGTGTCTTGCCAGCTTAAGTTCCAAATTTGTAGCTTCAGTTTAATGCAAACATCAACAAGAAATGTATAGATAACTTTTGTTAAAGTGCATTCATATTTTCAGTTATTCATGAAGTTTAATTAGTTGAGAAATTAAATTATGTTTACTACAAAAAAAAATAATTATTTGCATTCTGAAGGACTTGGGATAAATCCTGCGGTACAGCACATACTGCGCTCAGCCAAGTCTTGTTTTGTTCAGATTGCCTTAATGCTGTTTGTTAATAGTACCTCTCAGTGGTGCACAATCTAAAATAGGAGCGCCTTTGTGCTGCTAATCACACTTTTGGTGCCCGCATTTAAAGTCTGACAGCGGTCTTTCTGTCAAAGTAACCCGGTATTAGATATACATTTAAAACTAGAAATGCACAAAGCAAACATGAATGAAGCTACAAGAAAATATAAACCATAACTGGTAGATAACATATTAATAAATCTGACACACAGTAAGGGTTGTAAAGTGACTGGAAGCAATTTTTACTGCCTTCTAGAATATGGGAAGAAGGGCTTCTATGCTTATTATAAGTTTTAAATCAATTGCGTCTTTCAAATTGAATTTCAAAAATGTTGCATTTTTTTAATTATTAAAGAGGTTATCCAGGAAAAGATACTTATGACTTAGGGCTCATGCACACGGCCGTATGTATTTTGCGGTCTGAAAAAAAACGGATCCGTAAAAAATACAGATGAAGTCCGTGTGCATTCCGTAATTTGCGGACCTGAACAACTGGTCCCTAATAGAACAGTTCTATCCTTGTCGATAATGTGGACAATAATAGGACATGTTCTATTTTTTGGGAAATACGGACATACTGAAACAGAATGCACACGGAGTACCTTCCTTTTTTTTTGCGGACCAATTAAAATGAATGGTTTCACATACGCAAATTTTGTGGTAAAATTTGGTGAAGCTGCCAAATCAAAGTTTTCAATAATTTGCTCATCACTACTCCCACGGTTCATAGATGAAAAGTTGTATATCCATAAATGCCCTCATAAACTTTAATTATTTTCCTTGCAGCCTTGCTGCAAGATTTTAATTAAGATGAGATTGACTTCGCTTTAAAGGAGTATTTGCGTAATCTGAAATCTTAATTATTAGATTGGCAGGAGTCTTACCACAGGGACCCCCACCAATCACAAGAACTTGGGCCTTATACCCCTCAGGTCCTGCATAAATTAATTGAGTGACAGAGCATGCACACTGCCAATCCAGTCATCTTTATGATACTACCAAAGATAGCTGATTACAATGCAATGCCAATTACAATGCCAGTAGGAGTCCAAAATTGAAGGGAGCAGCAGTGCTCATGCTTGACCTTGAGGTCATAGTGGTAGGAACCCCACTGATATACTATTAATCCCCCATCATGTGGATAGAGGATAATGTCAAGTTTCCGAAATACCCCATTTAGGGCTCATTCACATCACCGTTAGGGCTTCCGTTCTCCTGCTCCGTTATAGGAGCAGGAGAACGGAAAGGATGGATTCGGGACATAACTGAGCCCAACGGAGCCTAAGGGACCCCATAGACTATAATGGGGTCCGTTAGGTTTCCGCTCAGAAGATGATTTTTGAAGCGGAGACAAAAGTTGTGCACGCAGGACTTTTCTCTCCGCTTCAAAAATCATCTTCTGAGCGGAAACCTAACGGACCCCATTATAGTCTATGGGCTCCCTTAGGCTCCGTTGGGCTCAGTTATGTCCCAAATCCGTCCTTTCCGTTCTCCTGCTCCTATAACGGAGCAGGAGAATGGAAGCCCTAACGGTGATGTGAATGAGCCCTTAGGCATTAGTATACATCAGTAGGACAGATAAAACAAAATATTCTTCGGAAATCTTATGAATCTCCATTAGATGCTACTTTATGCTTAAAAATAAAAATGGGTCACCATCACTTGATAGGAAGGTGGCTAGACTGAGAAAAAGAGGAACTTGGCAGAACTTGATATATTTGGCCATGGAATTTTCTAGATAGATGAGTAATATATGTGTTTAAGTATCATTAGCCACCATTACCAATTTTTTTTATTCATTGTTTAATGTATACTTAATGTATACATTGTATAATGTATACTATGATTGTGATTGGATATATTAAAATTGATGGCTAAGGGGGGGAGGCTAAATCGACCATGTACATCTAATAAAATTGTCTCTCTGGGCATAGTTCGAGAGAGAACCGTTTGACCAGCAGATTGTTGTCTGGGTATACGATTCTTAGGCCGGCCACTTCCCCTGGCACCTGGAGGAGAAAACTTATGAACATGATTTGAATCCCACAGACAAGAGAGTGAAGTCTCCTAATTTGGGACTTGTCCTAAATTGCAGTGACATTTAAGTGGTGCCGAAACTGGGAAAAATCCATCAGATATCCAAAGGGACAATAGTGGAAGAGCTTTGGTCATTATGGCAACTGGGAACTGCACCATTAAATACACAGGTAAAATACTTTGTTCTTACTGTGCCTTCCCACTTGTCATGACCACTGTTCAGGTATTGTCCTTTTGTTGAATCTTTGGGATTTTAAAGTAACACAATCACGAAAAAAAGTGGTCTAAAATGGCAGAGAAGTGCTGTTGCGCATATCAAACCGGGGGAACAAATCCTGCAAATGTGATCCGTTGCTAATACATCCGCACAATTGGTTATCTTGTGTAGGATGTTTTTGTGGTACATGTGGTCCGCTCCAGGCATCCTCAATTGTATGCATATTTTGCTGGGGATTGCTGTTAGCAACAGATTACATGTGCAGAATTTGCTCCCCCAGTTTGATATGCACAACAGCATATGGTGTTTGAGCACTTCTCTGCCATTTTAAACCACTTTTTTTGGGATTGTGTTTGGACATTTACACCTGGAGGTGTGGCAACTCTAGGTTTGAATGTGCTTTGACATAATCTTATGGTAACATTCTGGTGCACCTGTGCAGCGTCGGCCTGTATGCTCCTTCCATAATTGCCCATACAGCATAGGTAGGTTAGCGTTAGGTCCCGTGCCACTCTGAGATACCTAGACGCGGTGCTCGGGCTCTGGTATGTTCTTGATATAACAATATATTGGCGAAAGTCTCATTTTAACATCAGTCTGAGGGTTTAGCCATATATTATCAATTGCATTTAACCCTTTCACATTCTGTTTTTAGAATGTTCTTCAATTATATTTTAATAACTTAATTGTTTTCATATAAACATTTATTTTACTGTGCATTATCTCAATTTAACTTTTTTATTATCATTAATTCACCCTCCATTACTTATATTGTTAGCTTTTATGTTAACCTCTACCTACCAATCTTTTTAATAATCATTTTTAGCTATTAACCCTATAATCACAACTAGAGATGAGCGAGCACTAAAATGCTCGGGTGCTCGTTATTCGAGTCGAACTTTTCCCGATGCTTGGGTGCTCGTTTCGAGTAACGAACCCCATTGAAGTCAATGGGAGACTCGAGCATTTTTTGCAGGGGACCAAGGCTCTGCCTAGGGAAGGCTGGGTGAAAACCTGGAAACCTCAGAAAATGATGGAAACACCACGGAAATGGACAGGAAACAGCAGGGGCAGCATGCATGGATGCCTCTGAGGCTGCCTAATCCCACCATTACCCCAAATTCTCAGGCAAGAGCCTGGTGGTTACCCTCATGGCAATTGTGCTCACCCAGACCAAGAAAGGCGAGGCAAATACCCATCACATGTTAGGGAAGCACCCAACTAGGTGCAACGAAGGTCCATCACCGCCTGCAGGTGACACCACTGCTCATGCTGGCACTGCAGCTGAAATCAAGTTTAGTATCTGTTCTTATCAGTTGCTGTGGCTGCTGGTGGTATAGTGGTGAGCATAGCTACTTCCCAAGCATTTGATCTGGGTTCGATTCCCATCTATCACAGGCGGCAATTAAAAATCAGTACAATATCTAATACGTCCTCCTACCCGGGAAAAATGTTTGGAGAGAGGGCCTGAAGGTGGGGGGGAAGGAGGTTTCGCTGGAAGAGTTCCCCCTGGGCTATCGTGTGTGGTGGTGACAACAGCCGGAATGGATTTTGAAAAACTGTTGCATCAACCGGTGCGGTATCGATTCTTCTCAGTTTAATACCGTATACGTCCCCTATCTTGGGACCTTATATTTTATGGATTTTTCGACCACGGAAAACGGAAAAAGAGCTTGCTCTGGCCAGGGGAGTGTCTTTCCCACTGCAGCTAAGGGGATGTGTCCATGCTCTGCCTATCACAGGTCAGGAGGCAATTAAAAGAAGAACAAAAAAAAACATCAGTACAATACCTAATACGTCCCCTATCCAGGTAAATTGTTTGTAGAGAGGGCCTGTAGGTGTGGGCAGGCTGGGGGAAAGAGGTTTCGCTGGAAGAGCCAGAGGAGTGCCCCCTGGGTTAGCGTGTGTGGTGGTGACAACAGCCGGTGTTAGTTAGAATGACGACGCAGGACCCCAACTTAAAATTTAGCATCAACCGGTTCAGTCGTAAATTATGAGATTTGATCAAGTGTGGTATGTCTTCTATGTATTACTACTCAGTTTAATACCATATATGGCAGCTATCCGGAAAAATAGTTTGGAGAGAGAGAGAGAAAGATAGGACAAAAGAAGTAAATTGTTTTGGAGAGAGGGCCTGTAGGTGTGGGGCAGGCTGGGGGAAGGAGGTTTCGCTGGAAGAGCCAGAGGAGTGCCCCCTGGGCTAGCGTGTGTGGGTGACAACAGCCGGTGTAGTTAGAATGACGACGCAGGACCCCAACTTAAAAAAATTTAGCATCAACCGGTACAATTGTCAATTATGAGCTTGATCAAGTGTGGCATGACTTTTAAATGGATATTGCATGTGGTCACGTACTCCCTGGAACCCCATAGTCACCCCTTCTCTGATGTGCTAGCCCAGAACATTCTCTGCCCCAATTCGCAAGACCTTTTGCTGTTTCCGTGTGCTGACAGTGGGGATTTACCAGTGTTGTCTGAGGAGGTGGTGGACAATGGCGAGACACAGGTGTCGGGGGGTGAGGTAGTTGTATGGGAAGCAAGTTACAG
>ONZH01009229.1:0-44413 GCA_900303285.1 Rhinella marina | reverse complement strand
TTTTGGGTGGCTCACCTGCTACCTCATCTAACTTGGTCACTTGTTGGTGTCACCGCCATGCTGTGTCAGGCTTATGCCTGCATCGTGTGGCTGGAGATAGGAGAGAAGTGCCAGCATGGGCATGGGTGATGGACCTTCGTTGCACCTAGTTGGGTGCTTCCCTATATATCCTCACCATGCCAGCCATGGGTTGTACATTAACTAATAACAGGGAAAACAAAAAAAAATATTTTACAGGAGGGCCAACCGCAGACACTCCAAAACAATTTTACATGAGGGAGTGTCTCCCCGTCTGCCATCGTGTTCGGTCAGGCTGTCAGTAGGTACACCACCTCTGTCGTCCGCAGAAGCGGCCACTATGAGGAAGGCCATGGCGAGAACATCCCCTTTTCAATTGAGAGCAAGTGTAGAATTGTAGGAGGATGACACTTCTCTTCAGCAGTGGATTCACCTTACCCTTTATCATTGCCAGACAACAGTTGTTGAAAAAGTAATTGGCAATGATGAAGAAAATGTAACGGTGCGGTGGACCGTCTGTGACGCAAAACCTATATATTCCCACCATGCCAGCCATGGGTTGTACATTAACTAATAACAGGGAAAACAAAAAAAAAATATTTTACAGAAGGGTCAACTACAGACACTCCTAAACAATTTTACATGAGGGAGTGTCTCCCCGTCTGCCATCGTGTTCAGTCAGGCTGTCAGTAGGTTCACCACCTCTGTCGTCCGCAGAAGCGGCCACTATGAGGAAGGCCACGGCGAGAACATCCCCTTTTTCAATTGAGAGCAAGTGTAGAATTGTAGGAGGATGACACTTTTCTTTCGCAGTGGATTCACCTTCCCCTTTATCATTGCCAGACAACAGTTGGTTAAAAAGTAATTGGCAATGATGAAGAAAATGTAACGGTGCAGTGTACCGTCTGTGACGCAAAACCTATATATTCCCACCATGCCAGCCATGGGTTGTACATTAACTAATAACAGGGAAAACAAAATAAAATATTTTACAGAAGGGTCAACTACAGACAGTCCTAAACAATTTTTTAGGAGGGTCAACTTCGGACACTCCAAAACAAATTTTTGGAAGGCTCGCCTACAGACATTTGACTGCTACCTCAATCTAATTTGGTCACTTGTTGGTGTCACTACGCTGTCACCATGATGTGTCAGGCTTATGCCTGCATCGTGGGGCAGGGTATAGCACAGCAGTGCCAGCATGAGCAGTGGTGTCACCTGCAGGTGGTGATGGACCTTCGTTGCACCTAGTTGGGTGCTTCCCTAACATGTGATGGGCATGTGCCTCGCCTTTCTTTGTCTGGGTGAGCACATGAGGGTAACCACCAGGCTGTTGCCTGAGAATTTGGGATAATGGTGGGATTAGGCAGCCTCAGAGGCATCCATGCATGCTGCCCCTGCTTTTTCTTGTCCATTTCCGTGGTGTTTTCATCATTTTCTGAGGTTACCAGGATTTCACCCAGCCTTCCCTAGGTCCCCTGCAAAAATGCTCGAGTCTCCCATTGACTTCAATGGGGTTCGTTATTCGAAACGAGCACCCGAGCATCGGGAAATGTTTGACTCGAATAACGAGAACCCGAGCATTTTAGTGCTCGCTCATCTCTACAAGAGACCCCAACATATGTGGCAGATCTGCACAAAAATATCATTTTCATTGATTCTGTGCTGAAAACTTTCTCATAGAGTCATGCATATATTTTTTTGAGTTTTTATTAGAGCTCCAGTGCATACTGTATTTGTTTGTGTGCGTGAAATGTGTGATGGACCCGTGTCTTGTCTTGTATCGCTATATGTTGTATGTTAAGACATCTAGTTAGAACTGAACAAAAAGGAGAAGTTACATTTTGACAGATGACAGAGTGTGTGGTGACAGTGACGTAGAACTTGAGACTTAAAAGAGAAGCATATATTTTATGGAGACAGCCTCTCTAGAGTCAGAGAAAAAAGGGAAAAAAATGAAATTGGTTCATTTAATTTCAACAAGTTGCATATGCGTGTAAGGTAAAATATTGCCTGATATTGTGAAAACAATAAGATTGGTTTGTTTAAAAATGTTATTAATATGGTTTTCAGACAATTGTGGTTATAGAGGTCTGCAAGCAAAATCATCAAATAGTATAATAATATGGGGTTAAATCAAATGAAATGGCTGAAGTAACTGTGTCACCAAAGATTTCAGCTGCCAGTGAAAATTATATAACAGATAAGGTTTTCTAATCTGTCCTTATTTTCTGATTATTTTGTTTTATTTTCTGAACATGATGGGACCGGCTGATTTGTTTGAAGAAGTATTTAACAGCATTTGAAAAGTATTAAGATAATTGCTTTATGACAGCCACATGGGCCATGAACACAGAGATCTTGAGGGTATAGAGCACTTTCAGTCTATAGAAGATTTTCTGCATTTTGATAGGAGGTTGGGTTACAAGATTACATGAAGGTTCAGATGTCATACAAACTACAGAACAAGTACATTCAAATCTGATTGATAACTTTATCAAATATTGAGTTTTCTTTTATAGATGGTATAGATGGATCACACAAGACAGGATATGCTGTCAGTGCCTAAACTGATGTTGTCACCCAAATACCACTCCCTTCTGTAATATCAGTACAGGAGGTAGAGCATAAGGCACTCACTGAGGCTGGTAAGATGGTTGTGGTAGGATAACTAACATTCATACAGATTTCAGGTATGCCTTTGATATCTTCCATGATTATGGTCCGATCTGAGGAAGCAGAGGTTTTGTTGGATCCATGGGAAACCTATGAAGAGTGCTGAGTGTGTGCGAGAGTTGTTTTATGCCCTGATGTTGTCCAGAGGAAAAAGACAACATATTGATAGGTTAAACTGCTATAACTGCAGACATCCAGCCATTACCTGAAGACAACTTAAGGTTTACATGATTCAGCCATCCCAGGGACAGAAGACCTCTAAAGTAAGAGCAATGAGTGAAGACAAGCTCTGGAGGGTAGGTAAAATGGTGCCTTCTCATGTGCACTCTGCCCGTTGATGATTAATTCAGCACATGGGTTGATGAATGTGTTAGGAGAAGATATGGTGGAAATCTTAGGGTCCAGCAGGCTGCCACCAGGTTTGTCCAAAGTTACATGATGGGTACCTGTAATAATGCTGGAAGAAGCTTGAGAGTTTTTAGGAAGGCATATGCCTAGGCCATCTTGCCTATTTCAGAGATTGAGAAAAGAAAAGAGAATCACCTATATATACAAAAAACTGTCCAATCAAAAATTACAATAAATACACTTTATTATTTTCATCAGAGAAACAAACAGCAATTCATAGAATAAGAAGCAGGGAACAGTGGTAGGGAGAATAAAGAAGAGAGTGGGGAAAGCGGTGTGCAGCATCCACCTCCAAATAACCTGGCCAAAAAGTCAGGTAACCAAGAGCTATGGCAAATCAACTCTATGAAGGCCAAAGGGACAAAACTCCAGACAGGGCCATATATGGCCCCTTGATTAAAGATCAGTGCTGGAAACAATTAAGTATATATAGCCATAAGTTACCAAGACACAAGCACCGCCACAGGTAGGAGATAAGATGCCGCACAGCCGCATCCCAGTCCCAGAATATTATGTGCAAAAAGCTCACCAAATGAGATGAAAACCAAGCAAAGGGCCAGGGATGGCGATACATACGTCTTTTTGTCCCGCCATTTACTTTGCAGTGGGTTGATCATTATTATTTTTCAAAACATTGGATGCAGACATCCCCACCGACTAACCAAAAACTCCTTTATAGAGGTTGAACACTTTTACCTATCTGTATGTTATGCATAGCTTCTTTGCATAAATTACCTTTCTTTCTGATTCCTGGTTTGCAGCTTGTTTTTTGTTCCTATCCTCAGATGTAAACAGTGACTTTGTTTTTATCAGCCTATTCATATGAGGTAATTCATGGTTTGCCTAGCTTCACCCGCCTGTTCATTTGACAGTGCACACTCCCATCTTCACATTACTGTGAAAACTTGTGTGAAGCGTCCTGTGCATATCCAGTGTCATACAACTGGGCTTTCTCCTATTGTCACGCTCTGGTGTGTAGGGAAAAAAACCACACCAAGAGTAGGAGGGAAGGGGATGAGGTCAGGAAACAAGTAAAAGGAAAAGGTCACCTCCTGCAGGAAACCCTGACACCAATCCTGACTGACTTACAGTATGAACATGCATCAAAGGTAGGCGAGTTCATGCACAGGAACCTAAACCAAACTGACCCTATAGGACCCTGCAACTACTGACAGGGCTGGGTCTATCCATTCCTCCAAAAGGAAGAACAAACAGGAGTCTCCCAAAGGCCAAATAATACACAACAGGGAAAAGCAGGGTAAACACAAAAGAGAAAGTGGACACTTATCTTTAAGAAGAAATGGAAGCAACCGGATCTCAGGAGAGAACCACACCAATCCACCAGAATGTCCACAGAAACTAAAACGCAAGTAACTGTGGTAGAAGCAGGAATAAATAGAGGAAGGACAATTATCACACCCGCAACAGCTGAGGGGAAGGGGTGTGGTAAACAGCAACAACACAAAAAGGAAAACAAGTCAGATTATGTCACATGTGCAAGCCTAGATGAATTTCTGTAACCTGTTGCAGGAATGACCATGACATTAACCCCCCCCCCATCTTAAGGGTGACCTCCGAGCACCCAGGCCCAACTTTATCAGGATGAGACCTGTGTAAAGCTTTCACTAAACGAATGGCATTCACGTCAGATACCGGTACCAATGTCCTCTTCTCTGGTCCATAACCCTTCCAGTTAACAAGATATTGAAGAATACTACGGAGAACTCGAGAGTCAATAATCTTGGCGATCTGGAATTCCAAACTGCCATGCACCAAGACAGGCGCGGGTGACAAGGGAGATGGCTCCAGAGGTTCAAAATATCTCTTCAACAAAAGATCTGTAAAACACATTATGAATTTTCAGGACCTGAGGAAGTTCAAGACAAAATGCTACAGGATTAATGATGGCAGTGATCTTATATGGGCCAATAAATCTTGGACCTAACTTCCACGAAGGAACTTTCAACTTAATGTTTCTTGTGGGCAGCCACACAGAATCACCCACACCTAGGTCCGGACCATTCATATGTTTCCTGTCAGCCACACGTTTGTACTTGTTGCCCATATTTATCAAGTTATTTTGAATTTTCCGCCATATACAGTACAGACCAAAAGTTTGGACACACCTTCTCATTCAAAGAGTTTTCTGTATTTTCATGACTATGAAAATTGTAGATTCACACTGAAGGCATCAAAACTATGAATTAACACATGTGGAATTATATACTTAACAAAAAAGTGTGAAACAACTGAAAATATATCTTATATTCTAGATTCTTCAAAGTAGCCACCTTTTGCTTTGATTACTGCTTTGCACACTCTTGGCATTCTCTTGATGAGCTTCAAGAGGTAGTCACCTGAAATGGTTTTCACTTCACAGGTGTGCCCTGTAAGGTTTAATAAGTGAGATTTCTTGCCTTATAAATGGGGTTGGTACAATGAGTTATGTTGGGCAGAAGTCAGGTGCATACACAGCTGATAGTCCTACTAAATAGACTGTTAGAATTTTATTATGGCAAGAAAAAAGCAGCTAAGTAAAGAAAAACGAGTGGCCATCATTACTTTAAGAAATGAAGGTCAGTCAGTCCGAAAAATTGAGAAAACTTTGAAAGTGTCCCCAAGTGCAGTCGCAAAAACCATCAAGCGCTACAAAGAAACTGGCTGACATGAGGACCGCCCCAGGAAAGGAAGACCAAGAGTCACCTCTGCTGCGGAGGATAAGTTCATCTGAGTCTCCAGCCTCAGAAATCGCAGGTTAACAGCAGCTCAGATTAGAGACCAGGTCAATGCCACACAGAGTTCTAGCAGCAGACACATCTCTACAACAACTGTTAAGAGGAGACTGTGTGCAGCAGGCCTTCATGGTAAAATAGCTGCTAGGAAACCACTGCTAAGGACAGGCAACAAGCAGAAAAGACTTGTTTGGGCTAAAGAACACAAGGAATGGACATTAGACCAGTGGAAATCTGTGCTTTGGTCTGATGAGTCCAAATTTGAGATCTTTGGTTCCAACCACCGTGTCTTTGTGCGACGCAGAAAAGGTGAACGGATGGACTCTACATGCCTGGCTCCCACCGTGAAGCATGGAGGAGGAGGTGTGATGGTGTGGGGGTGCTTTTCTGGTGACACTGTTGGGGATTTATTCAAAATTGAATGCATACTGAACCAGCATGGCTACCACAGCATTTTGCAGCAGCATGCTATTCCATCCGGTTTGCGTTTAGTTGGACCATCATTTATTTATCAACAGAACAATGACCCCAAACACACCTCCAGGCTGTGTAAGGGTTATTTGACCAAGAAGGAGAGTGATGGGGTGCTACGCCAGATGACCTGTCCTCCACAGTCACCAGACCTGAACCCAATCGAGATGGTTTGGCGTGAGCTGGACCGCAGAGTGAAGGCAAAAGGGCCAACAAGTGCTAAGCATCTCTGGGAACTCCTTCAAGACTGTTGGAATACCATTTCAGGTGACTACCTCTTGAAGCTCATCAAGAGAATCCCAAGAGTGTGCAAAGCAGTAATCAAAGCAAAAGGTGGCTACTTTGAAGAACCTAGAATATAAGACATATTTTCAGTTGTTTCACACTTTTTTGTTAAGTACATAATTCCACATGTGTTAATTCATAGTTTTGATGCCTTCAGTGTGAATCTACAATTTTCATAGTCATGAAAATACAGAAAACTCTTTGAATGAGAAGGTGTGTCCAAACTTTTGGTCTGTACTGTAGATGACAATGATGACGAACAGCGTTCTTCCTCAGGAATACCAGAAGTATCAGAACCAGAAAATGTGCCAAACTGCGGGTGAAACCCATATGCCCCAAAAAATGGCGACTTGCCAGTGGACTCCTGTCTACGATTGTTTATGGCAAACTCCACCAGGGACAAAAACGAGGACCACTTCTCCTGATTCTCAGAAACAAAACATCTCAAGTAAGTCTCCAGACTCTGATTAGTACGGTCCGTCTGTCCGTTCGACTGAGGATGAAAAGCCGAAGAGAAGGACAGTTGTACACCCAGAAGAGTACAGAATGCCCTCCAGAATCTGGAAACAAACTGAGTCCTATGATCCGAGACCACGTCAGTGGGAATGCCATGAAGTTTCACAATATTGTCAACAAACACTCGTGCAAGTGTTTTAGCATTAGGAAGACTTGGTAAAACAATAAAGTGTGCCATCTTACTAAAACGATCAACTGCCATCAGAATCACTGTCTTTCCAGATGAACCAGGCAGGTCAGTGATAAGGTCCATAGACAAGTGAGTCCATGATCTGGACGGGATGGGCAACGGAAGTAGGGGTTCAGAAGGTCAAGTATGTGTCACCTTAGTGCGTGCACAGACACTATAGGCTGACACATAGTCCTCCACACACTTATGCAGACCTGACCACCAGAATCTACGAGAGATGAGTTCGACAGTGGATTTACTCCCAGGGTGTCCTGCAAGCACCGTACAGTGATGTTCCTCAAACACCTTATGATGCAATTCAGATGGAACAAACAATTTCCCAGGGGGTCAAGACTCCAGTGCGTCTCCCTGGGCCTCTAACACCTTAGCCTCAAGATCAGGGTAAAGATCGGATATCACCACCTCATTTGACAAAATAGGACTCTGATCTTCAAAATCACCACCTCCGGGAAAACTATGTGACAAGGCATCCGTCTTCACATTCTTAATCCCAGGGCGATACGTGACAATGAAATTGAATCTGGTGAAGAACAAAGGCCATCTGGCCTGCCTCAGGTTAACTCTTTAAGCTGACTCCAGTTAATCCAGATTCTTGTGATCAGTGAATACCGTGATAGGGTGAATCGCCCCTTCCAACCAATGACGCCGTTCCTCAAAAGCCATCTTAATGGCCAGTAACTCTCTGTTACTCACATCGTAATTTCTCTCCGCAGCAGAGAGTTTTTTCGAGAAAAAGGCACATGGGCGCCATTTACCTGAAGAGCGTTAAAATTTTCACGTCGATCCCAGTCCAAAACAGCACGGACTTTCTCTGGATCCATATGAAAACCTGAAGATGAAAGCAGGTATCCTAAGAATTGCACTTTGTGTACAGCAAAGACACATTTCTCTAATTTTGCGTGCAATTTTTTGTCCATTAAGATCTGCAACACCTGTCTAACATGATCCTGATGTGTCACTATATCTGGAGAATAGATTAGTATGTCATCCAAATACACGACTACAAACTTCCCCACAAGGTGATGAAAAATGTCATTAACAAAATGCTGGAAGACAGCAGGAGCATTGGTCAACCCAAAAGGTTCTCAAAGTGGCCCTCAGGAGTATTAAAAGCTGTCTTCCATTCATCCCCTTCCTTGATCCTGACCAGATTATATGTCCCCCTTAAGTCCAACTTGGAGAACACTTTGGCATCAACAATCTGGTTAAACAAATCAGGAATCAACAGAAGGGGGTAAGGATCACGGACAGTAATCTGATTGAGTTCATGAAAATCTAGACATGGCCTAAGAGTTCCGTCCTTTTTCTTTACAAAGAAAAACCCTGCTGCCACTGGAGATTTGGAAGGTCTTATGTGTCCTTTAGCCAAACTCAAATTCCTTCATGGCCATTCTCTCAAGTCCAGAAAGGTTATACAGCCTAGATTTGGGCAATTTGCACGCCTCCCTGAATAGAATAAAGTTATCACATCCCCCAGAGAATCTGTCCGGGAGAGCAACTTAGGCTCCAGACAGGTCTGGCAACCACCACCCCCAGAACCAACAGCCTGTGGTTTATGCATCTGGGTGCGGAGATCGGCTACCTCCTAGTAGAGACCCTGTAGCGGTTCAGTTAGTGCAGTAATTGGGTCCATGTCTGCACTAAAATAAACAAAAAATTACGGTTTATAGCAGTTTATTATGTCACACTCTGATGTGGAGGGAAAAACCACACCAAGCGTAGGAAGGAAGGGGATGAGGTCAGGAAACAAGTAAAGGGAAAAGGTCACCTCCTACAGAAAACCCTGACACCAAGCCTGGCTGACTTACAGTATGAACAGGCCTTAAAAGTAGGTGAGTTCATACACAGGAACCTAAACCAAACTGACCCTATAGGACCCTGCAACTACTGACAGGGCTGAGTCTACTCATTCCTCCAAAAGGAATGCCAAACAGGAGTCTCCCAAAGGCCAAATAACACAACAGGGAAAAGCAGGGTAAACACAAAAGGGAAAGTGGACATGTATCTTTAAAGTGGCTCTGTCACCAGGATCAACTCTATTGAACCAGACATAATGCGTGGTAGGGCTCATCTTGCTGATTTAAACAATACCTTTCTTTTGTCTATATGTTAAACAGCTACAGAGAAATCAGCATTTTTGTTCATATGCAAATTAGCAATCGGAGCACCAAGAGGCGGGGCTGAATCATCTGAGCACTGCTATGTAACACCCCCTGTGCTCTGCATGCTATCCCCTCAGTCTGATGTCTAGCCCTGCCAATCAAGGGGAGGGGGCCGTGTGCAGAGCACAGGGGGTGTTACATAGTAGTGCTCAGATGATTCAGCCCCGCCTCTTGATGCTCCGATTGCTCATTTGCATATGAATAAAAACTCAGCTTTCTCTGCAGCTGTTTATCATACAGACAAAAGAAAGGTATAGTTTTAATCTGCATGATGCACCCTACCAGGCAGTAGGTCTGGTTTAATAGGGCTGATGCTGATGACAGAGCCTCTTTAAGAAGAAATGGAAGCAACTGGATCTCAGGAGAGAACCACACCAATCCAGAATGTCCACAGAAACTATAAACCGCAAGTAACTGTGGTAGAAGCAGGAATAAATAGGGGAAGGACAATTACCACACCCGCAACAGCTGAGGGGAAGGGGTGTGGTAAACAGCAACAACACAAAAAGGAAAACAAGTCAGATTATGTCACATGTGCAAGCCTAGCCGAATTTCTGCAACCTGTTGCAGGAATGACTGTGACACATAAGTCCTATTGCCTCATGACTTGGACTGCACAGACGTTGATGGAAGTCTCCTGTGCATGCTTGATGTACTCCTGCTCTTCTTTATATGTAGCTTTCAGGACATATGCAGAACTCTTCCACCAGCATCTGCACAGTCCAAGGGATGAATCAAGAAGATACAGGAGAAAGCCCAGCTGCATGACACTGAATATGTGCAAATTAATGTGAAGTATGGGAGCGCGCACTGCTAAATTGATGGGTTGTTTAAGCTGGATATCCTATGTATTACGTCATATGAATGGGCCACAAAAAGCATAGCCACTGTTTACATCTGAAGATGGCAGCAAAAAAAAAAAAAGCTATAAACCAGGAATCAGGAAGAAAGGTGATTTATGCAGTAGAAGAAATATATAACATGCAGTTAGGTAACATAAAATTCTATAAAAGTGGCCAACCCCTTTAGGTATAATGTATACACTGTGCTTCACACCATACTGGTCAATTTTCAGGTAATGCACCATGGAGAACAAAGCTCACATAAACCCCAAAAAGGGTTATCACTGGGTTTCCATAGTGTAATAGAATTACTCATTACTTTTTGGTGGGAAGAGTCCATTCCAACAATGCTGTGCATGTAGTACTTCACTTTGTATTGTTTGAAAAGGGTCACAAACCCCCTTTAACTTCCATGTCTAGAAATCATTTTGCAAATGCCAACTCTAAAAACGTTTTTGGTGCTCCAATAGGAACTTGATTCTACTTGTGACAATATGTGTCAGCTCTTGTTCCTAAGGTAATTGTCGTTCCTATACTTTGTAAGCTTTTGTTTCCTGCTTCCAATGTATATGTTCCGTTCATATAATAATACTTTCCAAGTAAACATTTTTTAAAGGTCTTTTTCTTAAAACCTACCGCGTACCATGTCATCACTATTAATCAGAGATAAGTACATGGTATAATAAGTTGAAAACTCAAGCCACAGCTTTTTATGATGGATATACAAGTTGCCTAGAAGCAGATCCTTCAAAGGTTACATTTTATTTCTTATATAATTAAATAAGGTACAGTAGATAGGTCCTGAATAATGAATTAAAAGTACCACCTAATATCGAATGTAAGCCAATTTATAGTTCTTTTCTAACAGTCGCATAAACTTTAAATCACAATTAATCAATACATTCTGGAAAATGAGTTTTGTCTACGTAAATCAGTTGTAGAACAGTAAAGGAAGATTGGTGTGAAATAGTTTTATTTCTGTTAATATTGCTACCATTTAATTATTTACTTGTATGCCCTGCTGGTAAAATGTATAGATGTGATAAATATTTAAATACCCCAGAAAACCATATCATAGTTAAAATTCTCTCTAAGTTTCTGTATTCAAGCAGTCCTAGCAGCATGATCCTGCTTGATTACATTTTGATATTGCTTGTTACAGGCTTTTGAATACTGCCGTTATTACATACTGTATACATCTCACATTATTAGCATTTTTTCTTTTCTGTTGAACTTTTCAAAATTACTTTTGTGCTGTCTTGCTATATTATTTAGACTCTGTAAGATTAAAATACTTTGTTTTATACTATAAAAAGTAAGGTAGATTTTAAGGAAGAAAAAAAATGCACAACACAGTAGAGAAATCATAATAAAATAAGTACATAAACAATAGGATGCCCAATGGCCAGTCTGGATAAAGAGATCCATAATGTAGTTATAAGAGGTGCTACTACTTTATAGGTCATCAATATTTAATCATGGGGGTCTGACAGCTCACATCCCTGTCGATCAGCTGTTCTGTTGTAGCTCCAGTTCTGGAAGCTAGTACTGAAAAGACACAGCTCTTTCCACTGTGTGTTAGATAGAGCAGGTTAGTGTAGCCCAGGGGTGCACAACCTGCGGCCCCCAGAGCCATGCTTTGCGGTCCTCGTCCAGCTGTGTTTAAACCCGGAGTGCCACACAGCACTTCTGCACCCGCACTGTAGTAGGATGGACCCTGGATGTCAATGACAGCAGGGGAGCGAGGAGACGGAAGAAGCAGTGTATCAGCTCTTCTGCCTTCTCCTCTGTGAGCGCTCTGTAGTGTGGACCCGGCCATCGCATGGGTCAGGACTGGAGCGGTGGGAAGCAGGTAAGTATAACTCTTCAGTTTCAGGGGCTATGCTGCAGCACGATATTCAGGACAATTAAGGGGAACAAGTCTTCATATCTTATATCTGGCCTCTATAAACGTGCAGCTGATCAGTCAATAAACAAGGAATCACATGTTTGGCGACTGATTTGCATATTTTATCCAGATGAAAAATGTACGATTATCTGCAGCACATCTCTGTGTAATCAGGTATGGGATAACAATAATCAATATAACTAAATTAAGGTGTAATGACTGTCATTCCTCCTCAGTCACTTTGCACTGCTTTGTGTTATAGGCCGATGAGCGCTGATCAACATTTTGAAATAGAGCGCAGTGAAAATGTGGGCCATAGACCAAAAAAGGCTGTGCACCCCTGGTGTAGCCCAACTCCCATTGGACTGAATGGATGGACCTGTGTGGTTCCTGCACAGAGTTCTGGTTTAAACTACCCTGAAAGAGCTGATTGGGAGCCCTGGGGGTTGTCAGACTCTTTCAGATCAGATATTTAATGCCTATTAGAAGAATGTCTACCTCCAGATTTTCCCATAATGGCACATGCCAGAGGAGATATGGATTATTATTATAATGATGATTATTATGATGATGATGGTGATTATTATTATTATTATTAGTAGTAGTAGTTGTATTCCATGTTGCTGCACACATCAAAAAGGGGTTAACATAAATAAAACAAAACAAGTACAATAAGCATGAGCAAGACAAGGTACAAACTGGTACAGAAGTACAGTCATGGCCAAAAGTTTTGAGAATGATACAAATATTAATTTTTACAAAGTCTACTGCTTCAGTTTTTATAATGGCAATTTGCATATACTCCAGAATGTTATAAAGAGTGATCAGCTTAACAGCAATTACTTGCAAAGTCAATATTTGCCTAGAAAATGAACTTTATCCCCCAAAACACATTTCAACATCATTGCAGCCCTGCCTTAAAAGGACCAGCTAACATCATTTCAGTGATTGCTCCATTAACACAGGTGTGGGTGTTGATGAGGACAGGGCTGAAGATCAATCTGTCATGATTAAGTAAGAATGACACCACTGGACACTTTAAAATGAGGCTGGTGCTTGGCATCATTGTTTCTCTTCTGTTAACCAGGGTTATCTCTAAAGAAACACGTGCAGTCATCATTGCACTGCATAAATATGGCCTAATAGGGAAGAGTATCGCAGCTAGAAAGATTGCACCTCAGTTAACAATCTATCGCATCATCAAGAACTTCAAGGAGAGACGTTCCATTGTTGCCAAAAAGGCTCCAGGGTGCCCAAGAAAGACCAGCAAGCGCCAGGACCGTCTCTTAAAAGTGTTTCAGCTGCGGGATCGGGCTACCAGCAGTGCAGAGCTTGCTCAGGAATGGCAGCAGGCAGGTGTGAGTGCATCTGCACGCACTGTGAGGCAGAGACTCTTGGAGCAAGGCCTGGTCTCAAGGAGGGCAGCAAAGAAGCCACTTCTCTCCAGAAAAAACATCAGGGACAGACTGATATTCTGCAAAAGGCACAGGGAGTGGACTGCTAAGGACTGGGGTAAAGTCATTTTCTCTGATGAATCCCCTTTTCGATTGTTTGGGACATCTGGAAAACAGCTTATTTGGAGAAGACGAGGTGAGCGCTACCACCAGTCTTGTCTCATGCCAACTGTAAAGCATCCTGAAACCATTCATGTGTGGGGTTGCTTCTCAGCCAAGGGAATCGGCTCTCTCACAGTCTTGCCTAAGAACACAGCCATGAATAAAGAATGGTACCAGAATGTCCTCCGAGAGCAACTTCTCCCAACCGTCCAAGAGCAGTTTGGCGATCAACAATGCCTTTTCCAGCATGATGGAGCACCTTGCCATAAAGCAAAGGTGATAACTAAATGGCTCAGGGAACAAAACAGAGATTTTGGGTCCATGGCCTGGAAACTCCCCAGATCTTAATCCCATTGAGAACTTGAGGTCAATCATCAAGAGACGGGTGGACAAACAAAAACCTACAAATTCTGACAAAATGCAAGCATTGATTGTGCAAGAATGGACTGCTATCAGTCAGGATTTGGTCCAGAAGTTGATTGAGAGCATGCCAGGGAGAATTACAGAGGTCCTGAAGAAGAAGGGTCAACACTGCAAATATTGACTTGCTGCATTAACTCATTCTAACTGTCAATATAAGCTTTTGTTAGGCTACTTTCACATTAGCGTTTTTAAATTCCGGTATTGAGTTCCGTTACAGGGGCACAATACCGGAAAAAAACGCTTCAGTTTTGTCCCCATTCATTGTCAATGGGGACAAAACTGAACTGAAGACAACGGAATGCTCCTGAAAGCATTCCGTTCCGTCTTCAGACCGGAGAACAAACCACAGCATGCTGCGGTTTGCTCTCCGGTCCAGGCATCCGCACCAAGACGGATCCGGAATGACCCCCAATGCAAGTCAATGGGGACGGATCCGTTTGGTGTGGACACACCAGTAATCCGGATCTGTCCTCCATTGATTTGCAATGGGGGGTCATTCCGGATCCGGATACATATATACAGACATACATACAAACATACAGACATACATACATACATACAGACATACATACATACTCACATACTCCAGGGACGCCGGCAGCATGTCTTCACGCGCCTCCTGCGCGCAGCTATGATGTTTCCCCACTGCGCCCAGCAGAGGGCGCTGTGGGGAATCGTCATCACTGCGCGCAGGAGGCGCGTGAAGACGTTCTGCCGGCGTCCCTGGAGTATGTGAGTATGTATGTATGTATGTATGTCTGTATGTTTGTATGTATGTCTGTATGTCTGTATGTTTGTATGTATGTCTGTGTCTTGTTTCAATGTGTGTCATGTGTGGGGCCGGAGCGCTGCTCCGGCTCCACACATGTATAGCGTTAGCACGGATCCGTTGGCACCCTTTAGGTGCCGGATCCGTGCTAACGCTAGTGTGAAAGAGGCCTTACTCATAATATGATTGCAGTTATATTTCTGTAATGTGATAAAAGCATCTGACAAACACACATAAAAACCAGAGGGCAGCAGATCATGTGAAAATATAATATTTGTGTAATTCTCAAAACTTTTGGCCATGACTGTAGAGAGGGCCATGTCCATGAGGGTTTACAGTCTACATGGGACGGGGAAATTGATACAGTAGGTAAAGGTAGAAAACCTCATATGGTGGTATAGTGGCAGCAGGGTTAGTGTAGGTTGTAGGCTTGTCTGAAAAGGTGGGATTTCAGTTTTTTTTAAGGTTTTCATGGTAGATGTTAGGCTGGCGGCTCATGTCCGCCACTGTCCGACTGTCCCGGGCAAGCGCATGTATTGTTCCATTCTCCTTGTGTGTACTGAAACTAGTACTACGTGAATTCCTTTCATCAGTATGAAAGTTAATCCCTTCCTCCTGCCCATGTCCAGCTCCTGTACTGGGGTTAAAGGATGAATACCATGGAATCTCCAGGACAAAGCCCTTAGGTTTACCCAAAGTGCCTCCACTTGCACCATAGACTGCTTCTGTCACATGCTCTAATCTTCATTTATCTGTTACTCCTCGATATGATGGAGATCATAAACCAGTGTACGCTACACTTTGAACTGTTCTAAGGTAGACTTTATGATGTCCCATTGCTGTGGAGAGGTGCTGGCCCGGATAAACCCTCTGTGGGAAAATGAAGATTACTTACGGTAATTGGATTTTCCAGAGCCCAAGACAGCACTAGTGAGAGAGAGGATCCGCCCCCAAGACAGGAAACCTGCATGAATAAAAAGGCGGAGGACCTCCTCTCCTCAGTGTGTTTATCCGAGAATGAGAGAAGCTCCGCCCATATATTAGTACATAACATACACCATAGTAGAGACAAGCTCCACTCAGCAAAAACTTTTTTTTTTTTTTTTATGCACACCCGTGAACAAACCATCACCAAAAGAAGGGAAGGGAATATAAGGGTGCTGTCGTGGGCTCTGGAAAATCCAAAAAAGTAATCTTCATTTTTCCCTTCACCCACAACAGCACTAGTGAGAGAGAATTACCAGAGACTGATTTAGCAAGGGATAGCCACAGAAAGAACATTTCTCCCAAAGGAAAGATCATCCTTAGCTGAAAGGTCCAGCCTATAGTGCCTAAAAAAGGTCGAAGGTGAAGACCAGGTAGCAGCCTTACAGATGAGTTCAATAGAAACAGAGGACCTTTCTGCCCATGAAGTTGCCATCGACCTGGTCGAGTGAGCCCTCAGGCTGACTGGAGATGGTAAGTCAGAGGATGTATAGGAGGAGGCTATTGCCGACATAATCCATCTTGCTATAGAGGCCCTTGATGCTGCCTTGCCTTTATTGGGACCGTGAAAAAGAACCAGAAGGGAAGAGGATTTTCTCCAATCTTTAGACAGAGCCAGATAATGAAGAAGGGTTCTTCTGACGTCAAGGCAATGAAGATTCTTCTCCTCTTCCGTCTTAGGGTCATTATAGAAGGTAGGAAGGACAATCTGTTGTGACCTGTGAAACTTAGAAGACACCTTCGGGAGGAAAGCTGGGTCAGGTCTAATAACTACCCTATCTTCTAAAATGGTGGTGTAGGGGGGCAAGGCAGAAATCTCTTGAATCTCGCTAATGCGACGGGCTGAGGTTATAGCAATTAAAAAACACAACTTCAAAGTAAGAAACTTTACGTGAATATTCTCCAAGGGCTCAAATGGAGGACGAGTCAGGGCTCTAAGGACAATATCCAAATCCCAAGAAGGGACCTTAGGGGAAGGTAGAGGAGTAGATCTACAGACCACCTTAAAAAAACCTTGCTATCCAAGGATCACCAGCTAGATTTTGATCAAAGAGGGCAGACAGGGCCGACACATGAACTCTTAAAGTACTACCCGATAACCCTAGCTCTAAACCCTTTTGTAGAAACTCTAGTACTAGAGCTACCGGGACAGAAACAGGAAGACTAGCAAGGTTAAACTTAGCAAATTCTAGAAACCTCAACCAAACCCTACAATAAATAGAAACGGTTACCCTTTTCCTACTTTTTTGTAAGGTAGCAATAAGACCATTGGAGAACCGTCTATTGGCTAGAAGTCTCC
This sequence comes from Rhinella marina, assembly GCA_900303285.1. Taxonomy (NCBI): domain Eukaryota; kingdom Metazoa; phylum Chordata; class Amphibia; order Anura; family Bufonidae; genus Rhinella; species Rhinella marina. The sequence goes on along the minus strand of ONZH01009229.1, from coordinate 27,193 downwards.
GCTCAAGTTCCATGTAGTCAGGTGAAGACTTCTCACCTCCAGATGGAAAATGGGACCCTGATCCCTCGATTCTGGAAGAACCCAAGGGTCCGAGATCAACAGACTTCTGAGCCAGGTAAACCAAGGTCTCTTCGGCCAAAAGGGGGCAATTAGAATGACCCTCGCTTGGTCTTCCCTTATCTTCCTCAAAACTCGAGACACAAGAGGAAGAGGAGGGAAGGCATAGGCCAGATCGAAATTCCACTTGTGAAGGAAAGCGTCTAGACCACAAGGGGATACCCCGGAATCGAGAGAAAAAAACCTCTGCACTTTCTTGTTCACGGAGGTGGCAAATAAATCTATCTCTGGGACGCCCCACCTCAATGAAATTTCCCTGAAAACACTCTGTTTCAGGCTCCATTCCCCCTGGGAGAGGGTATGGCGACTGAGGAAATCGGCCTGAAGATTCTCCACCCCCCTGATGTGGACTGCAGAGATGGAGAGAAAATTATTTTCTGCAAGAGCAAGGATTCTTTTGGCCTCTAACATTAGAAGGTGACACCTGGTGCCTCCCTGCCTGTTTATGTAGGACACAGCTGTTCTGTTGTCGGACAGGATTTTCACATTCTCCCCCCTGAGATTCTCCAGGGAGGATAGAATCGCCATCCTCACAGCAGTCAGTTCTTTCAAATTTGAAGACTGCTGCGACATGGGACAACTCCACCCTCCCTGAAGGTAAAGGCCCTGAACATGAGGGGACTGGCATCTGTCGTCAAGCAAACAAAATCTGAAATTTTCCAGGGAACTCCCTGGATCAGATTCTCCTTTTTTAACCACCAGGAGAGGTGCAGCAGCGTCAACCTGGAAATCCTGAGCTTTGATTCCAGGTGAACACTCCCCCCCTTCCAATGGGAAAGGATCTCCCACTGGAGAGAGCGGAAGTGATACTGAGCCCACTCTACAGCAGGAATGCAGGCCGAGAGGGAACCCAGAATCGACATCCCTCTCCTTAGGGAAATGAGGGGATTTTTCTTCAAACTCCAAATGATCCGAGAAATGTTCTGCACCTTGGAGTCTGGCAAAAAACATCTCTGGGTTCTGTAATCCAAATTGATTCCCAAAAATATCTGACCCTGGGATGGAATTGGTTTTGATTCCATCCCTACTTCTCCAGGATCTGGGATACCGAGCAAACTGCTTCCCTGCAGGAGGATTCTGTCTTTGCAATTATTAGGAAATCGTCCAGGTAGGGTAGAAAAAGAATGTCCTTCTCCCTTACATGGGCCCCCACTTCTGCAATAATCTTGGTAAAAACCCGGGGAGCCATGGACACACCGAATGGAAGGGCCTGATACTGGAGATGGAGCAGATTCCCCCTCACCCAAACCGCCACCCTCAGGAATTTCTGATGGTCCTGACAAATGGGGACATGGTAATAGGCGTCTTTTAGGTCTAACACCGCCATAAAACAAAAGGGGAACAGAAGATTGATTACTGATTTTATTGTCTCCATCTTGAATTTCGTCAAGTACAGGTAACGGTTCAGCTTTTTCAGATTTATGATAGCCCTGAATGAATCGTCCGGCTTTTTTACCAGAAATAAAGTGGAATAATAGCCTCTCTTTCTTCCTGAGGAACGGGAACCAGAACTTCCTTCTTTAAGAGATCTAGAACCTCGCTTTCCATGGCAGACAGACCCTGATCTGAAGCTTGAACTCTTGTTATCACAAATCTTGTAGGAGGGGGAACACGGAAATCTAGCCTCAGCCCTGAACCGACTACCTTTAGGACCCATGGACTGGTTGAGATTCGAGACCAGGCAGGGAGAAAATTTCTCAGTCTTCCCCCTACCTGACCCCTGGCGTCAAAGATCAGGCTTCTTTTTATCCGCACTAGACTGGCTAAAAAAGAACCCTTTCTACCGTCTCTTTTCCTGTTGTCTCTGAAGGAACGAAATGGATTTCTAGACCTCTGTCCAAAACCTGAGGGTTGGAAACCTGGAAATGTTTTCTTCTTATCAGCAGCTTTTTCCAGCAGATCATCCAACGCTGATCCGAATAAGAATTCCCCCTCACAAGGCACCTCACATAACTTCATCTTGGAGGGGAGGTCTCCCCGCCAATTCTTAATCCAAAGGGCTCTATGGGCAGAGTTAGATAAAGCAGATGCCTTTGCTGCAAGCCTGACCGAGTCAGCCGAGGCATCTGCCAAAAAATCAGCTGCCTTTCTGATAGTAGGGAGAGAGGCTAAAAGATCTTCTCTAGAGGTTCTGTTACGAATCTGGTTCTCCAACTCAGACAGCCAAACCATGAGAGATCTGGCCATGCAAGTGGAAGCAATACCGGGCCTAAAAGAGGAAGTGGATGCTTCCCAGGAACCCCTAAGAAGAGCCTCTGCTTTTTTATCTAAGGGGTCCTTAAGGATACCCGTATCTACAAATGGAAGGGCTACCTTCCGAGAGACCCTAGAAATCGCAACATCGATTTTAGGGGCCTTACTCCATGAAGCACAGTCTTCCTCAAAGGGATATTTTCTTTTAAACCCTTTAGAAATAAAAACCTTTTTACTAGGCTTCCGCCACTCTCCCTTGATCATGGCCCAAGCGTTTTTATGAACAGGGAAGGTTCTGTGATGACGAGACTCTAAACCCCCAAACATAATGTCCTGCACCGATCTGAACTCTTTCGTTTCTTCGATACCCATGGTCGCTTTCACAGACTTTAGAAGTTTTTCAGTATCCTCAGCTGGAAAGAAAGACCTTCCTCCCTCTTCATATTCATCTGAAGAAGACAAGGAGGAGCAATCGGACTTCAATGCCCTCTCTTCTTCAGGGTCTGAAGAAGACTGGTGGATAGCGGGAACTTGACGGGGACGCTTCACCCCACCTCCCTCCATCCTACCGCTGGACATGGAAGAATTTACTTCCGACCTGACCAGGGCCTGAAGACATCTATAAAAGGAAGGGGATTCTTCTGCCACAGTCTTGTCAATACAAACTTGACATAACTTCTTTTCCCAATCTGAGCTAAGGGACGCTTTACAGATCCCACACTCCTTGTTCTTCCTCTTGGTCTGCACTTTCTTAGGGTTTACCTAGGTAAAGTCGACAGAGAAGGAGGGAACATAAACAGAAAGCCCCAAGAAAAAATCCTCAAACACTCACCCTGCTCAATCAAGTACCAGGGTGGGATTAACAGGGGTCTCCTCAGTAGCTTTCTCTTCCTCCATGCTTCAGCAGATTCCGCAGGAGAATATTCCACAAACTCCTCAACCGCACCAAGGAGAGAGCAGCCGGCCAAACTCCGCTCAGGAGCCGCGGACTTTCAAGCCAGGCGCGCATCTGACGTAATCCGGTAGCTCCCCTGGCGTCCTGACGTCACTTCCCGCCGCCGCTCAGGCCGGGAGTGCCCCTCCTCCTTCCTCCTGCGTGCGTGCGCCACTGCCCAGGGGGACCCCTCAAGCAGAGGCTCTGTCCAGAAGAAACATCTCCCAATGCTGCAGAGCTCCCTCCGGAGATGCAGCGCCTCTGCAGCCCCAAATCCACCATCAATCGCACCATCCAGCTGAAGGGGCCGCAGGTAAGGGAAAGGGAGGGTAGGGTAATTCCAAAAAACAAATCTGTCTTCTCCACGGGAAAGCAGGCTTCCACCTCAAGACAGGAAACCACACTGAGGAGAGGAGGTCCTCCGCCTTTTTATTCATGCAGGTTTCCTGTCTTGGGGCAGATCCTCTCTCTCACTAGTGCTGTCGTGGGTGAAGGAAAAAGAGACAATCTGGTTATTTACAATCTAAATGTGTTTTTGGAGACCTTCCGGAGAGTCTTCGATGAGCCCGGACACACACCCCTACATCAGGGCAATCTCACTGTGAGCCAATATGCTATCTAGTTCCAAACCCTGGTCTTGGAACTGGAGTGGAATAATGAGGCTCTAATGGCTGCTTTTTGGGAGGGACTGGCAGGCCGAATCAAGGACTAATTGGCGGGCCGTGACATTCCGTCTACTCTGGATGGCTTGATTTCTCCGGGCACATCAGGAAAGATCCAAAGAGGCGTCCCTGGAGAAAAGATTTTTTTGACTGCCAATTAGATTCCAGATACTGCTTTCTACTGCTCCTACTATGTTTTTGGCTACTGAACCAGAGCATATGCAGGTGGACAGGATCAGGCTAACGGAGGAGTATTGCATGCACAGATGCTGCAATAATCTGTCTATATATTGTGGAAGCAAGGGGCAATATGCATATATTTGCCCTCTCAAGCTGGAAAACTCCCGAGCCTAGGGTCAGTAGGAGAGGCTGTTCTAGGTGAAGATCAGTCCTCTCCATGATTGCCTTTACCTGTCACTATGTCTTTCTCTGGTACTCAGTTTACCATGTCGGCTCTCCTGGATTCTGGTTCGGCAGGGAATTTCCTGCACCAGGCTGTGGTGAATCAGTACTGGATACCTATTCCACTGCTTGAGAGACCTTTTGTGGTAACATCTATAGATGGAAGAACTCTTACTGAATCCATTCAGTTTGTCAGTATGCCTCTGGATCCGAAAGTGAGTGCACTTCATGCAGAACAGCAGAGAAGATTTCCTTGTTGGTTCTCCTGAATCCACTAGCCCTCTGCTACTGGGACTACCATGGTTATGACAGCATAGTCCAGTCCTGGATTGGGAATCTGCTGAAATTTAACATTGGGGTCAACCTATTATTCAAAATTCCTGACTCCTGTACAGCTGGTTTGACATCCTCCAGTACAACAAAACCCCCAAGGCCTGCCAGAGGCTTATCATAGTTTTGCTGACATCCTTGACAAAAAAAGCAGCTGAATCCCTGTCACCTCTGTGACCATATGGCTGCCTAATTGATCTTCTGCCTGATTTCTTCTAACTAAGGCTACTTTCACATTAGCGGCAGGCCTTATCCGGCAGGTGAAGGGTGCTGCCGGATCAGGACTGCCGCAGCGACATGTGTGGAGCCGGAACCGTGCTCCGGCCCCACACATGTCACACAGTACATACATACACACAGACACACACACATATAGACAAACAAATACACATACATACCTGCTCCCGGCAGGTCTTCGGAGCGCTGGAGGAGCAGGATGGCTCGCAAAGGTGACGATTCCCCACAGCGCCCTCTGCTGGGCGCCTGGTGGAATCGTCATCTGTGCCGCCAACCTGTCCCTCCGGCGCTCTGAAGACCTGCCGGGGAGCATGTAAGTATGTATGTGTATTTGTATGTATATATGTCTGTGTATGTTTATGTTTATGTGTATGTCTATGTCTGTATGTGTGTATTGTGTGCATGTGGTGACGGATCCGTCATGAACTCCATTGAAAGTCAATGGAGGGCGGATCCGGTTACCATTGTGGTCACACCAGACGGATCCGCCCCCATTGACTTGCATTGGGGGTCATTCCGGATCCGTCTTGGTGCGGATGCCTGGACCGGAGAGCAAACCGCAGCATGTTGCGGTTTGTTCTCCAGTCTGAAGACGGAACGGAATGCTTTCAGGAGCATTCCGTTGTCTTCAGTTCAGTTTTGTCCCCATTGACAATGAATGGGGACAAAACTGAAGCGTTTTATTCCGGTATTGAGCCCCTATGACGGAACTCAATACCGGAATTTTAAAACGCTAGTGTGAAAGTAGCCTAAGGCCCCTTTCACGCGAGCAAGTTTTCCCCGAGGGTGTGATGCGTGATGTGAACAGCACCCGCACTGAATCCTGACCCATTCATTTCAATGGGTCTGTGTACATGAGCGTTTTTTTTTTTTTAAGTGAATGGGGCTGCGTGAAAAACGCATTGCATCCGCAAGCAAGTGCGGATGCAATGCCTTTTTCACTGATGGTTGCCAAGAGATGCTGTTTGTAAACATTCAGTTTTTTATCACGCGCGTGAAAAACGCATCACACCCGCGCGGAAAAACTGAACAACTGAACACAATCGCAGACAAAACTCACTGAACTTGCTTGCAAAATGGTGCGAGTTTCCCTGAGCGCACCCTGAACGCATCCGGACCAAATCTGTGACGCTCGTGTGAAAGGGGCCTAAAGGTGCCTTTCTATAAATTAGCTTTTCAATTTGAAGTTAACAAAAAATTTAACCCTGTATGCTATAAGTTGCATCTCCCTGCCTCTTTGCCAAATCCATTCTTTTCACATCTCATTTTTCAAGCCCCTGGTTTTCAACAAATACCACAAAGATTCTAAGTAATGTTGAGCGAATCAAAGTATCCGAAGTGGACACGAAGCCAAATTTCCTCGCGCTTCAGGGTAACAAATCAATTTTTCCTAAAATGGTGGCTGAAAGTAAAAAAAGTATATACCTCACCTTATTCACTATAGATTCGTTACCACAAAGCATGAGGAAATTTGGCTTTGTGGCAAATCACATTTCTCCTGAAATTCAGATAGAGGTCAATTTGTTTGGGTTCGCTCAACACTATTGATGATGTCACCTCGTCATCACACTGGCTATGTGAGCTGATGTGGTGACGTCACGTCACCGCGCGCAAGTCTTTGCATGGTTTCTTCAATAAAGATGGCAGCAATGGCCTCTCTCCACGAGCAAATGGATGAGGTGAGTATGTTGTTATTTTTACTGTCATTTCATGAAAAATTCATGTATGAAACATGAAGCGTGAGGAAATTCGGCTTTGTGTTCTGTTTCCTGAAATTTGGATTGAAGTCTACTTCGTTAGCTTCGATTCACTCAACACTAGTTAAAATCCGCCCATGCAATGGGAACCACAGAAATATTTATTGCACTAGGTAAGCATTGCAATGTTGTAGTTTGAGAGCAACTTCAGAAAGGAACAGAACCTAGTCCTGTGATGGTTAAAGGGGTTGTCCGAGTAATTTTTTTGTCCTTTGTATGTTTCTAACTAGTCAAATACAACAGCTTTTCCATACACTTTCTGCTTCTAAAGCTGCTGGTTTCTTAGATTTAACTCAGGGTCACGTGACCTATGATGTCAGCTTATCTCTCTGCTGTGTGATGTTTCATGCACAAGCCTCAGAGATCAGATAACAGCCTGTACAGGAGAGTCACTGTGGTGGCCACGCCCCCCTTCTCTGCCAGGGCTGCTATCTGCTCTCTCCCTGGATTCCTTCAGATAAAACATTAAACCCTTCAGCCAGAACACACTGAAGGCTTTACAACAGCAGCTGCAGATGTAAAGAGACACAGGATCTGCTCTCCTCACCCTACAGACACAAAGCTGATCTGGAGGAGATGCAAACTACAAGTACAGGTAGGGGGGAGATCCTGTGTATATCAGCAGTGTCATTGTACAGCTGAGACTTGTAGTCCTACACATACAACATGCTGCTGAGTATCCCAGCAGGCAAACATGTCACTCAGCACTTGTATTTACTCCCCTTACAGAGAGGGGGCAGGGGCAGAGATTGTTATTACTGCATGTAAACAAGTGCCAGAAGAGAACCAGGGAAATGAGGAAATAGAATTTTATTTTTGCCTAAAACTTGCTTAACTTAGTTATATATTTCTACTAGGGATGAGCGAACCGAACCGTAACGAACCAGATTCGTTACGAACTTTACCGAACGTTCGGTTCGTCCCCGAACCGAACTTTCGTCAAGTTCGTATGAATCAGGTTCGTAAATAAAGTTTACTTTTTCCACAGAATAGACCAGGATACAAGGGATTATTTATTACTCCTACAATCCCTTGTATCCTGGTGTGACCCTCGTGTCAAACCACCCTTTTGGGAGGAGAATGGCCGAGATGGGTTATTAATAATCTGGTTCGTTACGGTTCTGTTCGCTCGTCCGAACGAACGTTCGGACGAACGAAAATAATAACTTATTTAAACAACAGAACAGAACCGTAACGAACCAGATTCGTTTAAGAACTTTTAAGACGAATCTGGTTAAAATAAAAACGGCACATCAAAACTGTACCGTTTTCACAGAATAGACCAGGATACAAGGGATTATTACACATAAAATCCCTTGTATCCTGTTTTTCTGTGAAATGCAAGAGGAATGTTCGCAGACGCAGTGTATGCGTACGCTAATGCGTACATATTCATTTAGTTAAATAGCGTACCTTTGACAACGCTAGACTGTATGTTCGTTATTTGTGCGGGAATGTTCGCATTAGCGTACGTATTAGTGTAGATTCTCAAATATGCGTATATTCGTTCGTATAAGGTTCGTTTTAGGTTCGGTTCGTACGAATCCGAACTTCAAGAAAGTTCGCCGAAGCGAACCGAACCGAACTTTTCAAAAGTTCGCTCATCCCTAATTTCTACCCATCAGATTTAAAGTACTATTTTTTTTTTTTCATAACTCGGACAACCCCTTTAACCTCCAGCACCCCAGCTGTGGTAAAACTACAACTCCCAAGATGCACATTTGCTTGGCTGTTCTCAGAACTCCATAGAAATAAATGGAACATGCTGGGAGTCTTAGTTTCTGTGCAGCTGGAGTTCCGGAGGTTAGTCATCACTGACCTAGTTAGTCATATAAGGGGATGCCCCATGGTTGCACAGGGGAAGTGTGCAGACAGCTGTAAGATAGAAAGACAACATCTCTTGGCCAAATTTGAGGAGATTTTGCAGATTATAGAGAGGATCCATTGCTTATCTGTAGAGAAACTCAGAGAACATTATCAAGCTGCCTACTTTCCCATGCACAAAACCTTGGAGAAAATTGTCTAAAACATCTGTAAAGACTGTACTGAACCTTACAAGTGTATAGATGTGTAAACTGCCGAGTTGCTCAGTAAAGTATCACTTGTTTGTTATAGGAATACTGAACTTGTTATTGTCTGCACCAACATCTGCATTGCACTGCATCGTTCAGAGACTCTGTCTTGCACTTTAAAACCTGTTTATATCATGGGCACCTCCACTACCACCAGGCAGGGGGCCCCAGAAACAGAGTGTGCCCCGAAGTATGGGCCAAGGAGTACTGGAGTGAAAATCCCCACTGTTAGTACAAATACTCCCATCCTCTGCCCCTCTCTCGGGATTGCGGCACCCAACCACCCTTATCTTTGGTATCACTTTCTGCAGCAATTGGCCTGGACAGCACAGACTTCATGCTCTTTATAACCTCTGAATTACACCAATACTGAAAACTGGTAATACGGAGAGCACAAAGTAGGTGGAAAGAACAAGAAATCTGCTTGGTGTAGATAGCAGGCATCAAATGGGTCCATACTATACATCCATTTATCTAGATAGGCAAAGGGAGGAATTTATCATGAGGGTTATATTTGAAGTCAGGTATCTTTGAGTCTGCATCTGTGTACTTTGCACTAAATGTATCAAAGTTGCACATTGTGTGTTAAATTTGATACACCTTTAGTGTAAGCCTGCATCCTGAAACAGAAGATTCTTACTTACCTGCTTTACGTCTCTCCAGTCTTCTCTTCTGCCTCTGCTATGTCTATCTTCTGGTCCCTGTGCTGTTTTCATCTGGCTGTCTATGGGCACGGTCATATGCACCTCTAGCCAATGACTGGCTTCAGTGGTGATGTGCTGCTTATGGTCACATCACCACTGAAGCCATTCATTGTACTGGAATGTAGAGACAATGGGGCCAGCAGAGAGGACTGGAGCGGTGTGAAACAGGTAAGTATGAATTATGTTTCAGGGGGCGTGCTGTGGGCACTTGAAATATTACAGTAAAACCCCTTTAAAGGGTATCTGTCATCAGGTTTGTACCTATGATACTGGCTGACCTGTTACATGTGCTCTTGGCAGCTGAAGGCATCTGTGTTGGTCCCATGTTCATATGTGCCCACATTGCTGAGAAAAATGAATTTGAAATACATGTAAATGAGACTCTAGGAGCAACAGAGGTATTGCTGCTACTCCTAAAGCTCTGCTCTTTGCAACTCCATGCATTCTGATGTTTGCCAGGCCCCATCAATTAAATTGGAGAGAATATAGTAGCTGCACAGAGAGCAGAGCTTATAGGAGTAATGACAATGTCCCCATTGCTCCTAGAGGCCCATTTGCATATTTTAATACATCATTGTTCTCAGCAATACAGACACATATGAAAATGGGACCAACACAGATGGCTTCAGCTGTCAAGTGCACATGTCAGCCAATGTCATAGATACAAATCTGCTGACAGATGCGCCTTTATAGTAAGTCTTTCTCAGACCTAAGGTAATGAGTAAATCTAGAGTGACAGCAAAAGAGATACTTTTATACCCAATAGTGTTCAAAATAAGTACAGTATATAAAGACTGCTCTTACTAATTAATGCAAACTCAATATGAATTACATTTTTAATTTTACATTTTGTACTTTACTAAGAGCCATTTTTTGTGTTTTCATAAAAGAATCAGTATTGCAAAACCACTCATATAGAACTAATATCCATACATATGGTGTATGCATTGTTATCCAAAGTACTTTTTATTGTTGACACATTTGCACTCAGAATGCTCCATGGTTGGCAAAGTACATCTCTGTACGCTTTAAAGATAATATGCCCCTTCAGAGAAGCAAATTGCTGGTATTTAATCCCATTTGAGTACACAAGTGACAAGTGTTTTCAAGCAGTGTTATCTCTTCGGGATGTGGACTTATCAGATATACACTCACCACTGTTGACAGTAATTGCATATTTAGAGCATTTAGTTTCTACCATATAGGAGTCGTATGGGAAGGGTACATCACCAACTTACTATCCTTATCACTGTCGGCAGATGGATCAAAGAAAAACATGCCTGAAATAATCAAGGAAATGAACATCTTGTCCTTTTTGTCTTGTATATTGATTAGGTAAATCCTAATACATATTAATGTACATTAACCTGTTTCCTCTAGCAGAAAAGCATTTTTCTATACTATATACCACTAGACAGAAAGAAAATGGCTTTTTTACTTTCAATTTTCTGTCTAATCCATGGTATATTAAAGGAGTTTGCTACTTTATGGTTGCTGTTGACCAATGTGTATGACTATATGGAACTTAGTAGTATAGCTTTTGTTGATATTCTGCATCATTTTCTATATTTTCTAAGGTATGCTCCCTTTGTAACCAAGTTTTTATGTGGTCTTGTACATAAAACGGCTGGAGGATGGAGGGTCATGTGACCAGTAAAATCACCTCCGTGTGATGTCTCCTTCTTTCAGATACACTGTGCCTGCCACTTTCACTAGCACTGTTGAGGATTTAGTGCAGGTGCTGTGTGTTAGAATGGGTGAGACTGAGTAATTTGCCTGGTCACATGACCTTCCATCAGTGGCCACTTTATGGACATTACCTATGTGTGGACAACAAAAAAGATCTGCCTAACAATGGGTGATAGCTTATGAAATATAACAGTCGGCACAGAATATCAACAAAGGCTACGTTAGTAAGTGCCATATAGTCATCTTACATACACATTGGGCAACAGTAGCCAAAAAGTGACCAACCCATTTAAATTAAATGGAATGTGTACATAAACTGACAGCACCAAACTAAGTACTGTAAAACCTCATGAATATATATATATATATATATATATATATATATATATATATATATATATATATATATATAAATAAAGCTGAGTGTATGTGTGTCTGTGTGCGTGTGTGTGTGTGTGTGTAGGTCCGCTGTCCGCTAAAGGAATCCACACCGCTGAAGCTACAATCACAAAATTTGGCACACATGTACATCAGGTGTCCGGGAAGGTTTTAGAACAGTTTTCAACTCTCCAGGACGTACCGTTCCTGAGATATTCCCAAAAAATGCATTAGCCAATAGTAGCCTGGTCACATGACCCTTATCAGCCAATAGAAGCTCACAGGCACACATCAGGTTTCTATGACAACCTAGCCAGTTCACTGCTTTAGGTCTGCATTAAAGAGGCAGAGCACTGTGGATGACAATGGTAAATGGGTATTCCCAGTTACCATAACTATAACTTATGTTTTAGACTAACTCATCATCAATCATTACCTCATATAATGTAAATTTTACATATTTACTGTTCCGTAGTAATAAAAGATGTTTTCTTCCACTGCTACCCACCTTCCCCTAAATTACTATGGCATCGACCTATAATTCCGGCCACCGTCAAAAGAAGGACTTAAAATGCCCCACCCCCAGATCCCACTAATTCACGCCCCTGACTCAGTCAGGCCACGCCCCTTCCATGCTGCATTTGGTAAAAATCACCTTCTGTCAGCTGCAGGGGTGGGGGAGGTGACTTTCTCCCTGTAGCTCATTGCTCAGACTGCACAGTGCTGCTGCTGAGAGTGCTGCTGCTGTGTCCATCCAGGCCCTGCGCATGACAGAGGACAGGGAGTCTGAAAGCCAGACCGTCCAGCCTAAAACAAGACCTCTGGCCACCCTAGGGGCAGGCTGATGTTAGGGTGGTCAGATGTCCGGCTTTAGGCTGGACAGTCCAGTTTTCTGGCTACCTGTTCTCCGTCCGACGCAGTGCCTGGACAGACACAGGGATGTCCACCCTTTCAGTAGCTCACACTCAGACAGCTTCTCCTCCATGTCTTCACGGAGCCAGGGATGGCGTGGCCTCATGTTTAGTGATGTGTCTTCATGGGAACTGGGGGCGCTGTTTCATGTTTGGGGGAATGGCCAGTGAGGTCTGGCTTTCTGGAGTGAAGACAGTGGCCACTCTAGCTGCTGTGGAAGTCACAGTTAAAGGGGCAGGCTTCTGTAGAGGTCACAGTTAAAGGGGTGGGCAGCTGTAGAGGTCATTGTTAAAGGGGCAGGCTGCTGTAGAGGTCACTGTTAAAGGGGCGGGCTGCTGTAGAGGTCACTGTTAAAGGGGCGGGCCGCTGTAGAGGTCACTGTTAAAGGGGCGGGCCGCTGTAGAGGTCACGGTTAAAGGGGCGGGCCGCTGTAGAGGTCACTGTTAAAGGGGAGGGCCGCTGTAGAGGTCACTGTTAAAGGGGAGGGCCGCTGTAGAGGTCACTGTTAAAGGGGAGGGCCACTGTAGAGGTCACTGTTAAAGGGGCAGGCACTGTAGAGGTCACTCTCAATATCTTTTAACGACACACACAAACAGTAAAATAAATAAATTAAATATACCCGGGCGAAGCCGGGTCCTTCAGCTAGTATATATATATATATATATATATATATATATATATATATATATATATATATTGTGGGAAGATTAGTCCAGTAGAGGTCAGGATAATGGTGCAACAGCAGTCAGAGACATTGACACGGAAGTTTTAATCCAAAAACAAGCGTTTAGCCTGCGTTTATTAGCAAATCCAAGGACAGCAGGAAAAACAAACAGCCTTTAACTTCAGGAAGCAAAACAAAACCTGCTCGTCAGAGCGAGAACTAAACATATAGCAGTCCCTCTCTATACCTACGACTAGCTGCTAGCCGCAGAAACACAGAAATAATCAGCAGTCCAAGTTTTTACCTTTCAGGTAAGGCAGTTCATTTGAGGCCCACAACCTTCCAGCAGTCTTAGCTGCACTCAGCCTCCCCTCTGTCTGTTAGCTCTGCCGCTTTATAGGCCTCCTAATCAGTGGCTCCTAGCACCTGAGTGACTGCAGCACAAGACACAAAACCAGTAGTGGATGAAGGTTGAATGGGCGACCACACTTCAAAGTTGTTTTAATAAACGTAATGGCTGTACCTAGGGGAAATATATCGCCCGTCAACAGTTAACCCCTTCACAATCTCACATACCCTCCCCCTTTGTTCAAACCTGTGGGGGCGAACACTTTTAGCCACCAAAGAGTGTGTCCTGGATAACGCATCTGCGTTTCCTTGCAGTTTCCCAGCCCTGTGTTCTACTGAGAACTTACAATTTTGCAAAGTGAGAAACCACCTCGTGACTCGTGCGTTTCTCTCTTTAGCCTGGCTCATCCACATGAGATATACCTCCCAACTTTTGAAAATTGCAAAGAGGGACGATATGTGTGGCGCTCATCGCGGCAGTTTTTTTATACTAGGCCACGCCTCTAACTCCACCCAAATCATAATTACTGTAGCCCCTGCAGTCTTTTTTTTTCTTGCGCTTCAATGTCCATATAAATATTAGTACATAAATCATCAGATTATAGATATTTTAAGGTCCAAATTATGAAGTTATTGTCTAATAGACAGGTAGAAACCAAACAGATAGTTTAGTAAGGGGCAATTTAGTAAATATATTAATGCAAATTTATGCATTAATCCTCCAGGTCAAAAAGAGGGACATTTAAGGATCAAAGAGGGACAGAGGGACTTAGGTCAAAAAGAGGGACTGTCCCTCCAAAAGAGGGACACTTGGGAGGTATGATGAGAGGGGAGTGGTCTGTCACTAGCCTGAAGTGTCGACCTAGCAGGTAATACCTGAGGGATTCTAGGGCCCACTTTATCGCTAAGCACTCCCGTTCTACAATGCTGTAGTTTTTCTCTGGGGGTGTAAGCTTCCTACTAAGATAGGTGACTGGGTGTTCCTCACTTCCAACCACTTGGGAAAGGACAGCCCCCAGACCCACATCAGAGGCATCCGTCTGGACCACAAATTCTTTGGTGAAATCAGGAGTGATTAGTACTGGCTCTCTACAAAGGACTGTCTTTAACCTTTGAAATGCCCCCTCAGCCTCTTCACTCCACTTGACCATAACAGACTTACTTCCCTTATTTAGATCTGTTAGAGGGGCTGCTATAGTGGCAAAGTTTGGGATAAACCTGCGGTAATAGCCCACAATGCCTAAAAAGGCTCTCACTTGTTTCTTTGTTAAGGGGCGTGGCCAGTTTTGGATGGCTTCTACCTTATTAACCTGCGGCTTTATGATACCTCTTCCAATTGTGTACCCCAGATAGCGGGCTTCTTCGAGTCCGAACGCACATTTCTTAGGGTTTGCTGTCAACCCCGCAGCCCTGAGGGAATCTATTACCGCCTGAACCTTTGGTAAGTGACTTTCCCAGTCCTCACTGAAAACAATAATGTCATCTAGATAAGCAGATGCGTATCTACGGTGGGGTTTAAGGATAATGTCCATTAGCCTTTGAAAGGTGGCAGGAGCCCCATGTAGCCCAAAGGGAAGAACAACATATTGATATAGACCATCAGGGGTAACAAATGCAGTCTTCTCCTTAGCACTGTCAGTGAGTGGTACCTGCCAATACCCTTTTGTCAAGTCTAAGGTAGAGAAGAACCTAGCATGTCCCAGTCGCTCTATCAATTCGTCAACCCATGGCATTGGGTATGAGTCAAATTTTGACACCTCATTTAATTTCCGGAAATCATTACAGAATCTTAATGTGCCGTCAGGCTTAGGAATCAGGACAATAGGACTGGACAAGTTGCTCTTCGATTCCTCAATGACCCCTAGGTCCAACATCTTTTTGACCTCCTCAGAGATAGCCTGCCTGCGAGCTTCTGGTACCCTGTAAGGTTTTAAATGTACTCTTACATGTGGTTCAGTGACAATGTCATGTTTAATGACTGAGGTTCGCCCGGGCAATTCTGAGAATACGTCATTGTTTCTAAGGACGAACTCTTTTGTCTCCTGTACTTGTACCTCGGATAGGGACTCTGAAACCCGAACTTCTGGTACAGGGTGGGCTTACTACCGGTGCCAACTTTTCTGGAACCTCACCTCTTGGTACACCTAGAGCTGACAGGGACTCTCTATCCTTCCAGGGTTTGAGCAAGTTTACGTGGTATATCTTCTCAGGCTTTCTTTGACCTGGTTGGTACACTTTGTAATTGACTTCACCGACCCTCTCAATTACCTCATAAGGCCCTTGCCATTTAGCCCGGAACTTACTTTCTACGGTTGGCACTAATACTAACACCCTGTCGCCTGGGTTAAAGGTTCTTACTTTAGCCGACCGATTGTAAACCCGGCTTGACCCTCTTATGCCCTCTGTAAGTGTTCCTTGACTAGGGGCATAATTGCAGCGATTCTGTCCTGCATGAGTGCAATGTGTTCTATGACACTTTTATAAGGGGTGTGTTCCTGTTCCCAGGTTTCTTTAGCTATGTCGAGTAGCCCACGTGGGTGTCTGCCATACAATAGCTCGAAGGGCGAGAAACCTGTGGAGGATTGGGGTACTTCACGGATTGCGAACATTAAATATGGTAACAAACAATCCCAATCCTTTCCATCTTTACAAACCACCCTTTTAAGCATCCCCTTCAAAGTTTTGTTAAATCTTTCAACCAAGCCATCAGTCTGGGGGTGGTACACTGACGGACGTAGTTGTTTAATTTTTAATAGCTTGCACATTTCTTTCATGACTCTTGACATGAAGGGCGTCCCCTGGTCTGTAAGGATCTCTTTGGGGATACCTGTTCGGGAGAAAATGTGGAAAAGCTCCCTAGCAATGAGTTTAGAGGAGGTGTTCCTCATAGTATAGCCTTAGGATATCGTGTGGCATAATCTAGCACGACTAAGATGTAATGATGCCCCCTAGCGGACTATACAACTGGGCCGACTAGATCCATTGCTATCCTTTCAAAGGGTATCTCTATGATTGGTAATGGTACCAATGGGCTCCTGAAATGAGAGCAGTTAGCTGACATTCAGGACATGAGCTACTGTAGTTTTCTACATCTCTATGTACCCCTGGCCAATAAAACCTCTGACATATGCGCTCCCTGTTTTTTTCACAACCCAAGTGACCACTTAGCACTTGTTTGTGGGCCAAATCCAGAACTATACGGCGATAGGGTTGGGGCACAACCAACTGCTCAATCTCTTCCACATTGACCTTATTTACTCTATACAGTAGATCCTGGTTAATAGCCATGTAAGGGTACATTTTTTCAGCCCCTGGAACCTGTGGCACACCATTAATCATTTTTACATTCTCCCGTGCTCTTAACAATGTGGGGTCACGGAGTTGGGCAGTACCAAAATTGTCACGTGACACATCTAATTCAGGCATGTCAGGAACTTCCTCCTGACCTTCAGTGTCACCAGCAAGTACAGCTAGGGGAAAGGTTTCACTTTCATTTGGGGTCACCCCTACCGCTGGTGTCTCTGCATCTAGCCCAAATGGTATAGGGGTTATGTTCTGACACCTGTTATCACCAACATTATCATTATCATCAATAATAACACATTTTGCATAGTGCGTGTTTCTTCTCTCCCACAAGTCCCAAAATAATGGAAAGTCTCTTCCTAGGATCACCTGGTATATGAGAGACTTCACCACGCCTACTTCATGGGTGGTAGCACCACAAGGTGTGTCTATGGTGATGACAGGAGTGAGGTATTCCCGTGTGTCCCCATGAATACACAACACCCCAACTTTACGTCCACTGTATAACCCTGAGTTGACCAAAGTCCCATGTACCAGGGTTACCAGGCTTCCAGAGTCCAGCAAAGCAGAAACTGAGTAGCCCCCGATGGATACAGTGCACACTTGCGGCTTAGTCCCAATCAAAATCTCTGCCGCTAGGCCAGGTCGTGCAAAGAGGGAGACATGCCTGGATGCATTGTATTCCATGGGCTCGGCGGTGAGGGGGCAGTTAGCCGCTATATGACCGAATTCATGACACCACCAACATTGTATGCGGCCTTGGTCTCTGTCCCGAGACCCCCGTCGTGGCCCGCCAGTTGTTTCCCCCTCAGAACCACCTCCCAACCTGAACTGTCTTCCCTTAATAACAGGAACAGTCTTACCAGTCCCTCTGGTTGCCTTGTCTCTGACACTGCTCCTTCCGGGAGAGTTCTGTAGCAGGTCCTCTGTAGCCCGATATCGCTCCACCAGGTTCACCAGCTCATCAGCATCTGTAGGTCCTGCTTGTCCGACCCAGCGCTGTATCCTAGGAGGCAGGGAGCGGTTGAACTTATCCAGGACGACCCTCTCGACCATCTGGGCTGGAGTGCACTCCTCCGGCTGTTGCCATTTCTTCACTAGGTGGATCAGGTCATGCATCTGGGAACGTGGTGGTAAACTTTCAGAGAAAGTCCAGTTATGCACTTGGCCAGCACGCACCTGCATGGTCACACCTAGTCGAGCCAGGATCTCGGCCTTTAGCTTGGAGTAATCGCGAGCATCCTTCTCACTCAGGTCATAATACGCTTTCTGCTTTCTGGTCTTTCTGGTCAGCTGGCAACTTTTCTCGTTCTGCCACTCGCTCGAAAACCATGAGAGGCTTCCACATTGTC
Organism: Rhinella marina; assembly: GCA_900303285.1. Taxonomy (NCBI): domain Eukaryota; kingdom Metazoa; phylum Chordata; class Amphibia; order Anura; family Bufonidae; genus Rhinella; species Rhinella marina. The sequence goes on along the minus strand of ONZH01009229.1, from coordinate 9,139 downwards.
TGTAGGTGTCATCTTTTGCAATGAGGCCTGCACTGCCCTCGGGCCCCTTGCAAGTCAGCCGACCCAGTTTGTGCGACAGTCCTGGCCCCAGTCAATTTATCCATAAACAGTTTACTAATCTCCATTTGTTGTTGCAACATAGCTCTGGGCTCTTCTCGTTGTGCCGCCAGGGCCTGCTGCTGTGCGGCCATAGCCTGTTCATGTTGCAGGTTCGCTTGCACCAGATGCTTTACCAGTTCATCCATGTCAGCCTTTTTACGTAGTTCTCCTGCAGCTTTCACCCAGGACATTAACTGGTAGCAGACTTTTTAGTGTGTGTGTCTCTTTAAGACCGCGTTTTTTTTTTGTTTGTTTTTTTAACAAAAAAAAAGACTGCCCGCATCCTCCACCATATGTGGAAAGATTAGCCCAGTAGAGGTCGGGATAATGGTGCAAGTCAGAGACATTGACACGGAAGTTTTAGTCCAAAAACAAGCGTTTAGCCTGCGTTTATTAGCAAATCCAAGGACAGCAGGAAAAACAAACAGCCTTTAACCCCTTGGCGCATTTGGACGTAACTGTACATCCAAAGTGCAAATAATTTGCGGCATTTGGACGTGCAGTTACGTCCAAACTGCTTACCGGGACTGTGACACTATAAAGTTTGCAACAGCTGTAAACGGGTGCTGGCACCGATTTCAGCTGTTTAACCCCATAGATGCTGCAGTCGGTAGCCGCCCGCGGCATCCATGGGGTTGAGAGGGAGGGAGCTCCCTCTCTCTGCCATCGGGCCGCCGCTGCTGCAATGGCAGCGGCCCGATGGTTACCATGGCAACCAGACGCTTTACAAAAGCGTCCTGGCTGCCATGTACCCAAGGCTGATTAGACCCTCAGGGTCTGATCAGCCTTAGTGTAGCACTGATACAGTGCATTGCAATAGATTACTATTGCAATGCACTGTATAGCCATCAAGCCCACTGGATCTTCAAGATCCAAATGGGTCTTGATAAATTAAAAAAAAATGTAAATAAAGTTTAAAAAAAAGTAAAAAAAAAGCGCCCTTTTTCCCCAAATGAAGTAAAAAAAAAAAAAGTAAAAAAAAAAAAAAAAAGAAAAAGTACACATATTAGGTATCTCCGCATCCGTATCGACTGGCTCTATAAAAGCATCACATGGTCCACCCCGCCAGATGTACGCAAAATTTAAAAAAAAAAAAAAAGGCTATACCAAAACAGCCATTTTTTGTCACCTTGCCACACAAAAAGTGTAATAGCAGGCGATCAAAAAGGTCTATTTACCCCAAAATGGTACCAATAAAACCGTCATCTCGTCCCGCTAAAAATGAGCCCCTACTTGAGACAATCGCCCAAAAGATAAAAAAACTACAGCTTTCTGACTATGGAGACACTAAAACATGATTTTTTTTGTTTCAAAAATGATATTATTGTGTAAAACTTAAATAAATAAAAATAAGTATACATGTTAGGTATTGCCACGTCCGTAACAACCTTCTCTACAAAAATATTGCATGATCTCTCCCCTCAGGTGAACACCGTAAAAAAAAATAAAAACTGTCCAAAAAAAGCCATTTTTTGTCACATTTCATCACAAAAAATTTAATACCAAGCGATCAAAAAAGCGTATGCCCCCCAAAATAGTACCAATCTAACTGTCATCTCGTCCCACAAAAAATGAGCCCCTACCTGAGACAATCGCCTAAAAAATAAAAAAAACTACAGCTCTCTGACTATGGAGACACTAAAACGTGATTTTTTTTGTGCTTCAAAAATATTGTGTAAAACTTAAATAAATAAAAAAAAGTATACATATTAGATATTGCCGCGTCCTTAACGACCTGCTCTATAAAAATATCACAAGATCTAACCTGTCAGATGAAAGTTGTAAATAACAAAAAATAAAAACAATTCCAAAACTGCTAGTTTTTGTTACCTTGCCTCACAAAAAGTGTAATATAAAGCTACCAAAAATCGTATGTACCCTAAAATAGTACTAACAAAACTGCCACATTATCCCGTAGTTTCCAAAATGGGGGTCAGTTTTTTGGAGTTTCCTACTCTAGGGGTGCATCAAATGTGACATGGCAACTTAAAATTTTTCCAGTGAAATCTGCCCTGGCATTCCTTTCCTTCTGCGCCCTGCCGTGTGCCCGTGCAGCAGTTTACGATCATAAATGGGGCATTTCTGTAAACTACAGAATCAGGGTAATAATTATTGAGGTTTTTTTTGGCATTTAACCCTGGCTTTATTCTCGGAATAAAAGGATTTATATGAAAAATCTGCCAAAAAATTGAAATTCGGAAATTTTGGCTACATTTTCCTTTAATTCTTGTGGAACACCTAAAGGGTTAATAACATTTGTAAAACCAGTTTTGAATACCTTGAGGGGTGTAGTTTCTAACATGGGGTCATTTTTCGGTGGTTTCTATGATGGAAGCCTCACAAAGTGACTTCAGACCTGAACTGGTCCTTAAAAAGTGGGTTTTGGAAATTTTGTGAAAAATTTCAAGATTTGCTTCTAAATTTCTAAGCCTTCTAACGTCCCAAAAAAATAAAATGTAATTTTCGAAATGATCCAAACCTGAAGTAAACACATAGGGAATGTAAAGTAATAACTATTTTTGGAGGTATTACTATGTATTTTAAATGTAGAGAAATTGACATTTGGAAATTTGCAAATTTTTCTAAATTTTTTGTAAATTTGGTATTTTTTCATAAATAAGGGTGAAATATTTTGACTTAAATTTACCACTGTCATGAAGTAAAATATGTGACGAGAAAACAATCTCAGAATGGCTTGGATAAGTAAAAGCGTTCCAAAGTTATTACCACATAAAGTGACACATGTCAGATTTGAAAAATGGGGCTCCTACATTTGGTCCAAACTGGCTGTCGCTTGAAGGGGTTAACTTCAGGCAGCAAAACAAAACCTGCTCGTCAGAGCGCGAACTAAACATATAGCAGTCCCTCTCTATACCTACGACTAGCTGCTAGCTGCAGAAACACAGAAATAATCAGCAGTCCAAGTTTTTACCTTTCAGGTAAGGCAGTTCATTTGAGGCCCACAACCTTCCAGCAGTCTTAGCTGCACTCAGCCTCCCCTCTGTCTGTTAGCTATGCCGCTTTATAGGCCTCCTAATCAGTGGCTCCTAGCACCTGAGTGACTGCAGCACAAGGCACAAAACCAGTAGTGGATGAAGGTGGAATGGGCGACCACACTTCAAACCTGTTTTAATACACGTAATGGCTGTACCTAGAGGAAATATATCGCCCGTCAACAGTTAACCCCTTCACAATCTCACTATATATATATATATATATATATATATATATATATACTAGCAGAAAGACCTGGCTTCGCCTGGGTATATTTCATCTATTTCATTTAATGTTTCTGTGTGTCGTTGCAGAGAGAAAGTCATCCTCCCTCCCATCCCTGCAGCTGACAGATGTTTATTTTTACCTTCAATTGTTCAATCTCCATTGGCTGCGGAGTGGGAGGGGTCATGGCCTGACTGAGTCGGGGGCGTGACATTGAAAGACCTAGGGCAGGGTTTTAAGTCCTTCTTTTGATGGTGGCCAGAATTACAGGTCGATGCCATGGTAATTTATGAGGACACGCCATGGGTAACAGTGGAAGAAAACATTGCTTTGCACGGGTATATTTAATCTATTTCATTTAATGTTTCTGTATGTTGTTGCAGAAAGAAATCCAACCTCCCTCCCGCCCCTGCAGCTGACAGAAGTTGATTTTTACCTTCATTTTTTCAATCCCCGTTGGCTGTGGAGTGGGAGGGGGCGTGGCCTGACAGAGTCGGAGCGTGGTTTCGCAAGATCTGGGGCGGGGGTCAGAGTGGCATGAATTACAGGTCGATGACATGGTAATTTTTGGGACCTGCAATGGTTAGCAGTGGAAAAAAAATCTTTTATTAGTACTGAATGGTCATAGTCTAAAATTAGTCAATTTCATCTACGATTTTTGTGTGTCATTGCAGAGAGAAATTCACCCTCCCACCCCTGCAGCTGACAGAAGTTTATTTTTCCCTTCATTCTTTCAATCCCTGTTGGCTGCGGAGTGGGAGTGGGCATGACCTGACAGAGTTGGGGGGTGTGGATTAGCAAGACGCTTCACATGGGTGTATTTAATCTATTTCATTTAATGTTTCTGTGTGTCGTTGCAGAAAGAAAGTCAACCTCCCACCCACCCCTGCAGCTGACAGAAGTTTATTTTTCCCTTCATTTTTTCAATCCCTGTTGGCTGCGGAGTGGGAGGGGGCGTGGCTTTACAGAGTCAGGGTGTGGCTTAGCAAAGCGCTTCGCATAGGTGCATTTAATCTATTTCATTTAATGTTTCTGTGTGTCGTTGCAGAATGGCTGCGGAGTGAGAGGGGGCGTGGCCTGACAGAGACGGGGCGTGGCTTAGCAAAAGGCTTCGAACGGTTGTAGTCTATAATTAGTCTATTTCATCTAAAATTTTTGTGTGTCGTTGCAGAGAGAAATTCACCCTCCCACCCCTGCAGCAAACAGAAGTTTATTTTTACCTAAATTTTTTCAATTCCCGTTGGCTGCGGAGTGGGAGGGGGCGTAACCTGACAGAGTCGGGGGCGTGGATTAGCAAGACGCTTCGCATGGGTGGATTTAATCTATTTTATTTAATGTTTGTGTGTGTTGTTGCAGAAAGAAAGTCAACCTCCCACCCATCCCTGCAGCTGACAGAAGTTGATTTTTACCTTTATTTTTTCAATCTCTGTTGGCTGCGGAGTGAAAGGGGGTGTGGCCTGACAGAGTTGGGGGTGTGGCTTAGTGAGACCTGGGGCGGGGGTTTTAAGTACTTCTTTTAGGGTGGCCTGAATTAAAGGTCAATACCATGCTTATTTATGAGCCCACGCAATAGGCAGCAGTGGAGGAAAACATCTTTTATTACTACTGAACTGTAGTAATAGAAAAAAACATAAGTTATATTTATGGTAACCGGAATACCTTTAACAGTGTCAGTAAATAGAAATGGATGAGATCCTCAGCTGCTGATAATTACCTGGTTGTTATGGAAACCTGCCCTCCCTGCGTGGCTTTGCAGAGAATGGCAGTTGGAGTTTAAAACCAAAGCTCCCAGTTGTAATGTTGGCTAATGGAGATCATATTTTGGGAATATCTCGGGAACGGTACATCCTAGAGAGATGAAACCTGGTCTAAAACCTTCCCGGACACCTGATGTACCTGTGTGCCGAATTTGGTGAAAATCGGTCCAGTAGTTTGGTCGCGCATAGAGAACAGACAGACAGACAGAAATTCATTTTTATATTATTAAGAGATAAGAGATATATATCTCTTAATAATATAAAAATGAATTTGTCTGTCTGTCTGTCTGTCTGTCTGTTCTCTATGCGCGACCAAACTACTGGACCGATTTTCACCAAATTCGGCACACAGGTACATCAGGTTTCCGGGAAGGTTTTAGACCAGGTCTCATCTCTCTAGGACATACCGTTCCTGAGATATTCCCAAAATATGATCTCCATTAGCCAACATTACAACTGGGAACTTTGGTTTTAAACTCCAACTGCCATTCTCTGCAAAGCCACACAGGAAGGGCAGGTTACCATAACAACCAGGTAATTATCAGCAGCTGAGGATCTCATCCATTTCTATTTACTGACACTGTTAAAGGTATTCCGGTTACCATAAATATAACTTATATGTTTTTTTCTATTACTACAGTTCAGTAGTAATAAAAGATGTTTTCCTCCACTGCTGCCTATTGCGTGGGCTCATAAATAAGCATGGTATTGACCTTTAATTCAGGCCACCCTAAAAGGAGTACTTAAAATCCCCGCCCCAGGTCTCACTAAGCCACACCCCCAACTCTGTCAGGCCACACCCCCTTTCACTCCGCAGCCAACAGAGATTGAAAAAATAAAGGTAAAAATCAACTTCTGTCAGCTGCAGGGATGGGTGGGAGGTTGACTTTCTTTCTGCAACAACACACACAAACATTAAATAAAATAGATTAAATATACCCATGCGAAGCGTCTTGCTAATCCACGCCCCTGACTCTGTCAGGTCATGCCCCCTCCCACTCCGCAGCCAATGGGAATTGAAAAAATTTAGGTAAAAATAAACTTCTGTTTGCTGCAGGGGTGGGAGGGTGAATTTCTCTCTGCAACGACACACAAAAATTTTAGATGAAATAGACTAATTATAGACCACAACTGTTCGAAGCCTTTTGCTAAGCCACGCCCTGTCTCTGTCAGGCCACGCCCCCTTTCACTCCGCAGACATTCTGCAACGACACACAGAAACATTAAATGAAATAGATTAAATGCACCTATGCGAAGCACTTTGCTAAGCCACGCCCCGACTCTGTAAGGCCACGCCCCTCCCACTCCACAGCCAACAGGGATTGAAAAAATAAAGGTAAAAATCTACTTCTGTCAGCTGCAGGGGTGGGAGGTTGACTTTCTTTCTGCAACGACACACAGAAACATTAAATGAAATAGATTAAATACACCCATGTGAAGCGTCTTGCTAATCCACGCCCCCAACTCTGTCAGGTTACGCCCCCTCCCACTCCGCAGCCAACGGGGATTGAAAAAATAAAGATAAAAATAAACTTCTGTTTGCTGCAGGGGTGGGAGGGTGAATTTTTCTCTGAAACGACACACAAAGATTTTAGATAAAATAGACTAATTATAGACTACAACTGTTCGAATCGTCTTGCTAAGTCACGCCCCCAACTCTGTCAGACCATGCCCCCTCCCACTCTGCAGCCATTCTGCAACGACACACAGAAACATTAAATGAAATAGATCAAATCACCTATGCGAAGCGCTTTGCTAAGTCACACCCCCAACTCTGTCAGGTCATGCCCCCTCCTACTCCGCAGCCAACAGGGATTGAAAGAATGAAGGGAAAAATAAACTTCTGTCAGCTGCAGGGGTGGGAGGGTGAATTTCTCTCTGCAATGACACACAAAATTTTAGATGAAATAGACTAATTTCAGACTACAACCGTTCGAAGCATCTTGATAATCCACACCCCCAACTCTGCCAGGCCACGCCCCCTCCCACTCCACAGGCAACGGGGATTGAAAAAAATCAGCTGCAGGGGTGGGAGGGTGAATTTCTCTCTGCAATGACACACAAAAATCGTAGATGAAATTGACAAATTTTAGACTACGACCATTCAGTACTAATAAAAGATGTTTTTTTCCACTGCTACCCATTGCGGGTCCCCATAAATTACCATGTCATCGACCTGTAATTCATGCCACTCTGACCCCCGCCCCAGATCTCGGGAAACCACGCTCCGACTCTGTCAGGCCACGCCCCCTCCCACTCCGCAGCCAACGGGGATTGAAAAAATGAAGGTAAAAATCAACTTCTGTCAGCTGCAGGGGTGGGAGGGAAGTTGGAATTTCTTTCTGCAACAACATACAGAAACATTAAATGAAATAGATTAAATATACCCGTGCAAAGCAATGTTTTCTTCCACTGTTACCCATGGCGTGTCCTCATAAATTACCATGGCATCGACCTGTGATTCTGGCCACCATCAAAAGAAGGACTTAAAACCCCGCCCCAGGTCTTGCAACGTCACGCCCCCGACTCAGTCAGGCCATGACCCCTCCCGCTCCGCAGCCAATGGAGATTGAACAATTGAAGGTAAAAATCAACATCTGTCAGCTGCAGGGATGGGAGGGAGGATGACTTTCTCTCTGCAACGACACACAGAAACATTAAATGAAATAGATTAAATATACCCGCGCAAAGCAATGTTTTCTTCCACTGCTACCCATTGTGTTTCCTCAAATTACCATGGCATTAACCTATAATTCAGGCCACCCTGAAAAGAAGGACTTAACTCCCCCCCCCGTGTCCCATTAAACCACGCCCCCTCCCACTCCGCAGCCAATGGGGATTGAAAAAATGAAGGTAAAAATCAATTTCTGTCAGCTGCATTGACTTTCACTCTGCAATGACACACAGAAACATTAAATGAAATAGATGAAATATACCCAGGCGAAGCCAGGTCTTTCTGCTAATATATATATATATATATATATATATATATATATATATATATATTGTTACAGGGCTGAGATTCAGTCCTATTTTCATATTTAAATTGGACACATGGTTGAGTGAGCAACATCACTTTGCCATGTGGGTTTATAGTCATGACCCTGCCCCTTCCTTTGCTTACATCACAGGTACAATGAAATGGGGGAGGGCAGATTTTAACCACTTCAGATCTGGGCCATTTACCCCCTTCCTGACCAGGCCTAATTTTGCAAATCCGACATGTGTCACTTCATGTGGTAATAACTTTGGAACGCTTTTACTTATCCAAGCGATTCTGAGAAAGTTTTCTCGTGAAACATTGTACTTCAAGTTAATAGTAAATTTGAGTCGATAAGTTTTAATTTTATTTATAAAAAAAATCCAAAAGTTAACAAAATTTTGAAAAAAAATCACTGTTTTCTAAATTTGAATCTCTCTGCTTTTAAGACAGATAGTGATACCCCATAAAATACTTTTTAATTTACATTCCCCATATGTCTACTTTATGTTTGGTAGTGTCATTTTACTTTTTTTAGGACAGTAGAAGGTTTAGAATTTTAGACGCAATTTTTGCAAATTTGCAAAATCAACTTTTTAAAAGTAACAGTTCAGTTCTGAAGTCAGTTTGTGAGGCTTACATAATAGAAAACCACCCATAAATTGCCCCATTTTAGAAAATACACCCCTTAAACTATTCAAAACTGGTTTTAGAAATGTTGTTAACCCTTTAAGTATTCCACAGGAATTAAAGCAAAATAGATGTGAAATTTCAAATTTCACTTTTTTCAGATTTTCAATTTTAATCATTTTTTCCTGTAACACATAAAGGGTTAACAACAAAACAAAACTCAATATTTATTACCCCAATTCTGCAGTTTGCAGAAACACCCCACATGTGGTCGTAAACTGTTATTTGGGTATACGCCAGGGCTCAGAAGGGGAGGAGCAGCATCTGCATTTTCTAACATGGAATTTTCTGTCATGGTGTTAGGAGCGATAACTTTTAAATTTTTTTGTGGACTGAGCTGCGTGAGGGCTTATTTTTTGCAGGACAAGCTCTGCTTTTTATTGCACCGTTTTGG